>ML787581.1:266202-280359 GCA_009831015.1 Picea engelmannii
AAATAATAAAGTGAAGTAATGAGTGTATTATAATTAAAATTGAATACAAAATAAATTATTTCAATAATAAATTTAATGGAGAAATTAGAAGTGGGTTAACCCTAAAATAAGGAAAGTGGGGCCAAGTGACCTAGAAGATGTTTCTAAGGAAGCTACTTGGAGAGTATAAATAAGAGGAAATGCTCTCTCATTTTAGATACACTTGAGCATATTGAATATCTATGGGTGTCTGAGGTAACCAAGGATATCTAATCCTAAATTCTGAGGGAAGGTGAAGAAAATAAGGCCGAAATGCAAGGAAGGATAAATTATTTTGATGGTGTTTTCTAAGGTATGTTATTTACAGGTCATCTCACCATTTTCTCTATAACTTTTTTTTCTATAATGATTCAAACTATAAAATTGTTATTCCATTGAGAAAACATATCCAAGTATCTGTGGTAAAAAATTCAGTTTGTGGGTCGTTGTATTTTTGGAGTTACACTCTGTGGAAAATAGGGTTTGTGGCTAGCCCTGAAACTAGTCAAAAACAGGTGTTTTTAGGTAAAAACATCATAACTTATTCATAATAGATCCAAATTCAGTGAAACAAAATGTGTTGGTTAGGGTAATGTCTGTAGTATGCTTTGTAACAGTTTCATATCAATTCAACAAATATTTCGTGTGGGGCACGCTCTACAAGGTCGCTCTCTAGAATAAGCCAGAATTCAACAAGGTATGTCATTTTTGTTGTAACTCCTTTTCTGAGAGATTCCAAGTAGTGACACTTGGAGGAATTGCATAAAACACATTGAAGAAAATTGTGTATCAGTTTCAAATCTTTATACATTACAGGTACAAATTTATGATTACTTCAAGTTAGGGTTGTGGACTAATTATTCTGAGAATGGAGTACCAATGTTTAATGGTCAGAATGGTTTTAAGTATGAGATGTGGAGCATAAGGAAGGAAGTTTTTTTACAGGCACATGGAAATTATATTTGGCTATCATTTGTTACAATATATGATAGTTCAAAAAGGGAAAAGACTGCAACCAAGAAGGAATTGAGGAAAAATAACAAAAGAGCAATGGATTTCATCTAGGAAGGATTACCTAATCCGATAAGAGAAAAGGTTGGTAAATATTCATCAGCAAAAGAACTTTGGGATAAGTTACATGACATATATTCTTCACCCATCATAGATTCAGAAAATGTCAAAGAAGATGTAAAAACAAATCAAGAAGAATTGTGTTCACCATGTCAAGAAGATTCAGAAGATGAAGAGTACATAATCACTAGATGTATGTTGTTTTGTGTTAATTGTGAAAAACATGGACATCTTGAAATAGAATNCCATGAAGGAAATGAGACAGGAAAAATAATTGAAAAGGAAGACAATTATGAAGAAGAATTGATTAGTGCTTTAGATGAACTAAGAGAAGAAAACAATTCACTCAAGAAATAATTGACGAAACAAAAGGAAAGTTGTCACATTTTTTAAGAAGCCCAACAGGTCATCACAAACTTAAGAACTCAGCTAGAAGAAACCAAAAAGATCGAAGAAAATCTTGAATATCAAAAGAAGTGTTTGGAAACCAACATAGCAGCACATAAGAAAGAAGCAGAAACGAGAGAGAAGATATTGACAAATCATCTTAAGGAAAGAACTAATGATCTAAACCAACTTGAGGCAAAGTTTGGTCAAGAAGAGAAAGGACTTGAAAAATAAATAATCATCTTGAAGAAGTGAAAAGAAAAGAAGAAGTCATGAAGTCTCAAATAATGAAGAAAGAAGAAGAGGTTGAGAAGATTGAAGAAGAAGTTGTCACATTGAGAAGTAAAATCATCAAGCTCAACACGAACGTTGAAGAGACAGAAACATCCACATCAGTTATAGAGAATGAAGAGAAGCACTCTAGGTTGCTAGAAAAGAAGAATGAAGAAAATAGAAAGAGTTATGCAGAAGTACTCAAAGGAAGGAATCATGGTCAACCAGAATCTAAGAAAACTATTAAAGATACATCTTCAAGGGGACCATCCATGTTCAAGCCACAAATAAGCTTCAATCATGATCATGATCGGTCAAGACAAAAATTCAGAAGGACTACGCCACAAAGAAGATCATTCACTCCCAGGTATGAAAATTTATTTTATGGTCATTGTTTTTATTGTACTAACTTTGGACATAAGGTTGTAGATTGCAGGGATTATAAAATAAATGTTCAAGCAAGAAGTGTCTATGTGGCCGCATGTAACATTGAGTGTTACAAATGTCATAACTATGGACACATAGCTAGTGATTGTAGAAGCATGATCGATACTTCCATGAAAGAGAATATTGATATCATATATAAGAAAGTATGGATAAGAAAACAAGAATAATAAGTGAACAAAGACCAAGTACCAGAGATCGCAAGATTGGCAATAAAATGAGATGAAGAAAATTCTACAGAAAAAAAGAAAGATGACAGATACAGAAAGGTTTGGAAAATAACTAAAATAAAGGAATGGAAAGTAAATAAGGAATAGGTTCAAGAGATTGTACTTTCAGGCATTGTAGTGAAAGATGAATCCATGGACAGAAAGAAAGAAGTCAGAGCTCAGAGAGATAATGAATCTACCCATGAAGATGATGATGAATCTACCAATGAAAATGATGATGAATACACATCAGAGCAGGAATTGTTTTGAGCCATCCAACTTAGAGACCCCCAAGTAATATGAATATTAGACAGGGGGAGTCTATGCGATAGCTGTGACAGACCAAAGAACCATCCTTAGATCAGCTTGCAGAGTTTGAGAAGATAGATTCAGAGCAATCATTTAGCAGAAGTACAGTTTGATAGTATAATGATAAATGGGTTAACATTATGGACAGTTGTGCAAGTAGAGTCTTGGACAGTATGGACAGAGATGGATTCGTAAGAACACTTAGCCAGTTTGGATAGATATATGATAGTGGACGAGACCATGGATTCATAGATTGGTTCAGATAGTGGTTCAAAGACAAAGGAACTTTATCGTAATGGATGATAATTACACAGGAAATGGCTCAAACAATGCTAATGGATTACAAATTGATAGATATTTTTTGAAACAGGCAGTGCATATAGTAGTTCACATTCAAAACAGAGTAATGCTCAGAAACAACACTGACAAAAATCCCTACGAGCTATGGAAAGGAAGACTAGCAAATGTGAAGCACTTAAGAGTTTTTGGAAGCAAATGCTACATCAAAAGAGAAGATGGCAAAATGGGAAAGTTTGACTCTCGTGTGGGCAAAGGAGTATTTGTTGGTTACTCAAGTAAAAGGAAATCATACAAGTGTTACAATATGATATTAAACAAAATTGTGGAAAGCATTAATGTAACAATTAATGATATAGGCAGAACATAATCAAAGGAAGAAGAACATGAATCAATGGAACATCCTTCCGAAGAAGAAGCAGAAGATGAAAAGGAAGTAGAAGAGGAAGATGAAGAGAATCCGACAGAAATAGAAGAGCAAGTTCAACAAGTGTCTCCAAAGACACCCAGTAAACAAGTACAGAAGAATCATCCTTCATATCAGATTATCGGAAACAATGATGTAGGAGTTGAGACTAGAAAAAGAATCCATTCACCGGAACAAGCACACCTAGCACTCTTATCTACAATTGAACCAAATTGTTTTGAAGAAGCCAACAAGGATGAATTTTGGAATAAGGCCATGGATGAAGAATTGGATCAAATAGAGAAAAATGACACTTGGGAATTGGTTCCAAGACCAAAAAATAAGAATGTGATCGACACAAAATGGGTTTTTAGGAATAAATTAAATGAAGATGGACAAGTTACAAGGAACAAAGCTAGATTGGTATGTAAAGGATATGCTCAAATTGAAGGAATCGACTTTGAAGAGACATTTTCCCCAGTTGCCAGAATGGAAGCAATATGTTTGCTTTTAGCTTATCCATGCTCCAAAAATGTTAAAGTATATCAGATGGATGTAAAATCAGCTTTTTTGAATGGGGAACTTGAAGAAGAATTCTACATTGAACAACCAGAAGGATTTCAGTTGTCATAGAACACAAATTATGTCTGTAAATTAAAGAAGGCCTTGTATGGTCTAAAACGGGCTCCTAGAGCATGGTACTCCAGACTGGATAAGTATCTGCAACAGGCAGGGTTCAGAAAAGGAAGTGCAAACAACAACCTCTACATCAAGGTAAGTCAAGATAATATTTTATTAATTGAAGTTTATGTTGATGATATTATTTTTGGTAGTGATGATGACAGGTTAAGCCAGAAATTTGCAAAAGATATGCATAAAGAATTTGAAATGTCACTACTTGGAGAACTATCCTTCTTTCTGAGACTTCAGATACGTCAAAGCAACCAAGGAATTTTTATTTCTCAAACCAAGTATATCAGAGAAATGCTAAAGAGGTTTGGAATGGAATATTGCAAACCAGTTGTCACTCCCATGCAAACCAATTGCAAGTTGAGAAAAGATGATGATTCAAAGCCTACAGATCAAAGGAAATACAGGTCAATGATTGGAAGCCTATTATATGTGACAGCATCCAGACCAGATGTAATGCAGTCAGTTGGACAGGTGGCACAATTTCAAGCAGCACCAAAGGAATCACATATATTAGCAGTAAAGAGGATCTTCAGATATCTCAAAGGAATAGAAGAGTTTGGATTATGGTATCCAAAAGGAAAAGATCTATCACTTATTGCCTACACAGATGCAAATTGGGTAGGTTGTATTGATGACCGACGAAGCACCAGTGGAGCAACATTCTACTTAGGTGAGTGTTTGGTATCATGTCTAAGAAATAAACAATCATCAGTATCTCTATCCACAGCCGAGGCAGACTATATTGCAGCAGCAACATGTTGTACACAGGTTCTTTGGATGAAACAAACTTTGACAGATATACAAGTTGAGTATGATGAGACCATTCCAATATATTGTGATAATACAAGTGCCATCAGTGTTGTGAGTGGGAAATCCCCCTACGGACTAGCACTTAGGGTTTTATCATGCATGCAGAAAAGACCTAAAGATTCCTACTTTTTACCATCATCCCAAATCTAATCCCCATTATTCTTAAGAAAATACATAGTTAAGAAGATCAAGTGAACATACCTTATTTCTGGTGTTTGGTATCGATCCCTCTTCATGCTTGGTCGCTCTTTGACTGCAACTCTCCTCCCAAGGCTGACCTGCATTCACAAAAGACAAACAAAGAACTCCACATGCATTTGATCTACGGATTAATGAGTTAGAGATTTAATCAACATGTACGCAATAAACAATGAAAACCTCATATGGTGGGATGGGAAAAGTACTTCTTTATTATTAACTTCACTAAAGCAACTTACAATGATGAAGTTGTCCAGTGCTCCACGAATTTGGTCCTGGGCTCCTCTTTTACTGTGCACCAACTGCTAACACACTTGCTTCTCTTCTTTGTTGAAATCACAAAATGGTTGCAGAATCTTGAGCAAAGGGGAATATGAATTCAGGTAGAGTTTCTTTACTATGTTTTTTCTCTTTTCAAATAGGACCCCTACCCCTTCTTTTATAGGCTAGAAGGAGCTAGGTATTTAGTCGAATGACTGGCCATGCATGGTCAAAAGCTTTAGTTAACTTACCCAAAATTGTGTGTTCCATCAACAACTTTCCATTTTTTATGCTTTTGTAGGTACACGTGGGTTGTAGTGGGTCAGCTAGAGTGTACATGCGGGTTGTAGTGGAGCAGGGCTCGTGGGCCTTTAAAAAGGGTGTTTTTAAGAAGAATTGTTTAGTATTGGCTTGGCAAAGAAGGCATATGAGATGGCCTGATGTCAGGTAAGTATGTCTGGTGTAAATTAGGGTTATAACAGATGCCCCCTAATGTGTGAGGTCAGAAGAGCATCTGATGGCCGAAATACATTATCAATATTTATCAACGTACCAAACCAGTGAGCCCAGGGACCAAAAGTTGGGAGGTGTCTGCAAAATAAAAATTGTCTCATCGAGGTGGGCATACCCATGCTCGGGATGAAATAAAATCATGGCTACCAATAAAATACATTGTAGATCCATGTCATATAACTATATAAAGTGTAGCCTCGAGCAATACACAGCGGATCTACATCTCAAAATCAAAAAGATATACATGTATAGTATCCATCTTCTAGAAGCTGATAAGGCCTGATGGTTGGAGATGAGGTCTTCAAAGCTTGAGAAATAAATTCAAAATCTTCCAAACTTGGGTAGGAGTGTAATATGAGTGTACGAATTCACTACCCAAAGGTCTTTGACGGCTCGTCGGGCATGGACTAGAGAATCTTGATGATCAGACTGAAGGCTTCATTGATTTCGAACAAAGATTTGATTGGACTTTTGGGATGGTCGGGCATGAGGGTAAGAGACAAACTGTAGATGGGCCGACTCAAGCTTGGTAAAAACTTCCCTTGGACAATAGCACGACAAATGATGAGACGCAAGCAGCATGGCATTAACATAGGTTCATGATGCAGGAGAGAACGCAAACTCTCCATATGTTTGGAAGAATAACCAAATGGAAGAGAACACAACTCTATGTAGCGAGAACAACTTCCTAAGGTCATATTAAATCCCATATATTGAAGAACAAATGGAAGGATGTACTTTTTCCAAAGGCGACTCATTGTGCTGCCAATAAAAAGAAAATACTTTTCCCTTCCTCTTTTTGGAGTATATTTGATTTTATTTTTTGATTTTATCTTTTTTTAGTCTTTTTCAATAATTTTGGAAAGCTTGAAAAATAATAAGAGAATGCTACGTTACAAAGGAGGAACGAATGTCGCAAACATACTAGTTCTAGGCGCAAGTCCAAGACTGATGTTGAGAGCAAGGACATTCGGAAAAATCCCTCTCGGGGCCAAAGGTGTCAAGACGCAAAGGAAAAGTGCTACATGGCTTGTGTATAAGGCATGCTTCAAATGGTTCAGTTGAGAGAAACATGAAGCCGACAATAGGCCAAAGACATAGGTATGAAAACGCGGTTAACAAAACACACAATGGTAACGTCCTTCAATGTACTTTTAACGAGCCCAGAGAAGGTAAGCTCAATCGTTTTTCATGTTTAGAGAGTCTGAAAAAACGTAAAAGGAGACTCCACTGTGGTACCTTTTTTGAAAATAGTCTAGTCAATTCAAAAAAGGGGTAAATTAGCACCGAAAAGATGTCTATTCAAAACCATTTTAACGAGTGTGATAAAGACAAGATCACTCGGCAATTTTTTCATTTTTAAGGAGTCTGAAAAAAGCTTAACTATGGACTCCATCAAGAATGTTCTTCTGGACCATTTTAACGACTGTGAAATAATAAGGTCACTCGACAATCTTTTCAATTTTAGGGAGTCTGAAAAGAGCTTAACTATGGACTCCGTGGGGGTTCCTTTTTCATAATTTTGGTCCCTCAGGCCCGAAAAAGGGTTAAAATTATACCTAGGAATACTCTTCTAGAGAACTGAGGCCCCTAAAGTATACCTTTGTTCATACAGTTGACCATCTGGACCAAAAAAGAGGTAAAATACCGCCGGACAGATGTGACTTCAAATCCCACTTTAGCGAGTGTGAAAGGCCACAAGATTGCTTGGCAATCTTTTCATGTTTAGAGGGTATGAAAAGGGCTTAAAACAAGACCCATTATGTTTTGGGAGTCCTGAGGGTGAGGTCAAGAGTGATAAGGAATCATGCAAATGAGGCTCAAACTTGTAATTAGGAAAAACTAATAAGGACTCTCGAACCTATAGTCGTTAGTGACAGCATGGACACCAAAATGCAACCAGGATCTACCTAGGGCATCCATGTTAGGGTAGGCTCTACCACTAAATTACGACACTTCTAAAGCAACAATGATGGTTTCGTGTCGCAATTCGATGGGATTGATCCTATGGCAAAGCGGAAAAGATAGCAAGATGCAGGAAGTAGAGGTGGAATCCTAACTTAAATGCAACGAGTTGAAAATATGACTTTTTACCAAAGGACCTTCAAAATGACCCAAATCTCCAAAACAATTCCAAATGCCCAAAGTAACACTTCTCGTGACAATCCAAAGAAAACTCATGAACCATGCTAAATGATTTTTAGTTTAGAAAAAATGACAAAAGGGTCCAAAAATTCTATAAATAGAAGCTGGCAGCTCATTATCACCATTGATAATTGAGAAATTGACAAAAAACCAAAACTACCCCTTTGTGAAAAGAGTTGATTCCGGGAGCTTCAGTGGATGAAATGACCATCCACTTGCACCAAGTAAGTACTCACTACCCCCTCTTGCAATTTAATTATTTCTTTATGCATTTAAATTCATTTTTTTGGGGGGCGTCGACCTTCAAAAGGTCGGCCTTACATCCACGTAGGCTGTCTTATGACAGCCAGCGTGTACATGCATGTTGCTTTATGACAGCCTGAGTGTACACACTACTGTGAGCACTACATCCCATGTGGCCCTTCCATTTAGTGTAAAAAAAGATTAAAAACAAGAGTTAACCCTCCTAAACTTTGTCTATTTGCAGGATGTATGTTCACTGGAGGGAAATAGAGCATGAGGATATTGATGTGTTGGTCGATGAGGACCCTGATGCTCTTGTTGCACTGTTGCAGTGTGGTTTGTTAAAGTATTTTCATTGTCCTTTCATGCGAGCACAACCTAGGCTACTAAACGCCTTGGTGGATTATTGGGATCCCGATGTAGAGGCTTTTATGTTAGAGGGGCATTCATTGGCTCCAACGACAAAGGATATATACTTCCTGACTGGCCTCTCAAGGAGAGTGGAACCAATCAATTTTCATACCTTTCCTTCCGGGCCTCATAACATATTGGAGTTGATTGGACTCAATTGTGAAGCCGATACTGACAGAACGAGCTCGCAAGTGTCGATAAGCAAGATCTCTAACTTATCACTAAAAGTGATAGTGTTGCTCATTGGGCGGATTATTGGGTCTGCGTCTTTGCATCAGGCTTCCCTTGCACACATGAATTGTGCAGTTCAATGCTTAAATGCACAAATATTTGACCGGAGCACCACTTTACTGGATTGTATGAAGAGGAAATTAACAGAGTGTTGAATGCAAAATCAGAGGAACTTCGGATTTGGGACAATTCTTTGTACTTTCTTCTTTGATAGAGTGCCCAGTTTCAGTCCTAGAGAGACTATACGAGGGCACGAGGCCTCTCTCCCCGCATTTTGCAGATGGGCGGTGTTGTTGTCGCGATAGGGGGGAGGGAGGACCATTGAGGCCTTCGATGACAAGTTATTTGCTTGGTGGGCACGAAAGATTCCGGTCATAGAGGACTACCCCTATGTCGGGATTGACTTCTCTAGAGACCCTGAGATATTGGTACCTCCCGAAGAGCAGTGAGGAGAGATGGGTAAGTTTGCTTCGTTTTTTTTTTTTGTTACACATATGTAATTTTTATGTTGTTTTTTATATATATCATTTTTTTTTATACACCAGAGTATTTGACAGATCTGTGTCTGTTATGTGCAGATGTGGGGCCAGTGCGACCAACGGACTATGCGATGAACAGACGACGTCCTCGACCAGAGGCAACCCCAGCTGCAGCCGGCGGGCCAGCAGCAGCAGGAGTACCTCCAGCCGGTGAGGCTGAGAGAGTTTTGAGACAAGTAGAGCGAAACTTCACCTCACTTACTCGCATAGTCCCCATGGTAGAGATCGAGGATCTGTTTCCATCTATGAAGCCTCATGTAGTGGGGGCACCACAGATGTGGGTTTGACTTTTTTGGCATTTGGCAAACGTCGTTGACCATTACAACAGGGCCAACATGCCTTGTCCTCAGTTAGGCTGGACTTTTCACGTGCCGAGGGAACCATTTATATATTTTTGAGGGCATAAGCCCTATGACTCGTTACTGGATGTATTTTTGAGGCGCTTGCACCCACGCTTGTACTCTGATACTTTTTGATATTGTATATGGATTTTTATGTCCCTTTTATGTCTTATGGATTACATTTGTTTTTTTTGTTTTTTTTTTAAATGTATTTACATGTGCATATGTGTGTCTTTCTTATATGTGTGCGAGATGCCAATCTAAAATTTGATTAGCTAGAGTATCTGTGAGTTGATTTAATCTCCTAGGAACATGAAAATATGTAACATAATCAAAGTTTCATTCTAAGAGACGTACCCTAAGGAACCTTCGATGTAAAGTAGGATCATGAACACGGTAGACTCTATTTAACTGAGACACAACCAGTTGAGCGTCTAAATAGACCCGGAGGTGAGAGATACCAAGTGAAAAAGTGTCATGAAGCAACTCAATAACTGCACTGTATTCGGCGACATTGTTTGCAGTGTCACCTAAACATATACCTCCTGAAGATAGCAACTGGCCCTGAGGTGTAAAAATTACCCAAGTTGCGGAGGCAAGCCTCCGAGTGTGTTGGCTAGCGTCGTCTGTGAATCCAACACACACCTATGATTCACTTGACATCTGCCATAGTGACAAAATATAACATCAAAATTACACTTCCATAAAACCAAAAGAAACCAAAAAGTAATAGTACAAAGACTATACATATGTTACAACAAGTTACCCAAGGTAACCTACCTATGAGTAATACTTCTTGAGGTAGAGCCCATTTCTAGGCTCTGCCAAATTTCCCTCAAAATCTACTAGATGATAAGTTCCCTTTTTTAGAACCTCTTTTACGATGAAAGGTCTGAACCACATGGGTTTGAACTTGCCTGCCCCCAGGGGGTCCTTATCTTGGTCATAGACCAAGACAAGGTCGCCTTCCGAGAAAATCTGAGGACGAATGGACTGATCATACTGACACTTGGCTTTTTGTTTGTGAGCTTCGTTAGCTAAGGCCGCATCCCGATGTTGCTCGATATATAATAAATGCTCTTCAAGCGGTGAAGTTTCTGGCAATAACTGTACTTCCAACTTTAAAGATGGGATCTGGAATTCTATGGGCAAGACTGCTTCCAGCCCGTAAACGAGTTGAAAAGGTGAGAAACCGGTTGCAATCTTAATAGACGTTTGGTAGGCCCATAAAGCCGAGTATAACATCAAATGCCAATTTGACTTGGCTGAATTGATCGTTCGTTGTAGGATGGTCTTAAGAGATTTATTGACAGCTTCCACCTGACCATTTTCTTGAGGGTAGTAGGGTGACGAATGTTCTTGCCTCAACCCAAGATTTGACGTTAACTCGGTCATCAATGTGTTTTGAAATTGACTGCAATGGTCAGTGACAAACTCTCTCGGGACATTGAAACATGCTATAATCTGGTTAAATAAAAAGAGGGAAGCAGTCTCACCATCATATTTGAATGTTGGCATAGCTTCGACCCACTTGGTGAAGTAGTCTACTTCTACGATGATTTAACGATGACCCCTTGTTGAAGGAGGGTTGCAAGTAGTGTAATCAATCCCCCACTTGGTGAAGGGGCCAACGGTGATGATAGGAAACATGGGAGCGGGATGTGCCCTCATCTTCTGTGAGAAGATTTGACACGAGTGACACTTCTTGACTGATGAAATACAATATTTGATTAGTGTCGGCCAGAAGTAACCAGCTCGTAAAATATTTTGGGTTGTTTCCAACCCAGACAAATGACCGCCACATGCTCCAGTATGGCAATCATTAATCATGATTTCTGCTTCTTCATGAGTGAGGCACCGATGAAGGATGCAATCTACACCTCGACGATACAAAGTATCTCGAGTATGAGATAGTTCTTGGCATGATGGCGTATACAATGATTCTCATCATGAGAAGCAGAGGTGGGGCACTTCAAATTCTGGAGATAGACAAGTATATATCCATACCAGGGGTCCGAAGATGCTATCAAAAACATGTCTCCTTGAATAGGCGACTCTTCGGGCATAACATCACCTAACTCGACTGGAAGTTTTGAGATGAGTTCCGCAAAGACCAGTGAATTTTTGGACTTCACCAAAATGAAATCTAAGTCAAATTCTTGGAGGACAACTATCCATCTGCTAATCTTTCCGTCGATTACCCTTCGTGTCAACACGTATTGAAACGGATTCACAATGGCAATGGCGGTGGTCTTGCGAAATAAAACATAATGACGGAATCATTGGACAGCATGGACTACTGCCAACGCAAGTTTTTAGATATGAGAATAATTGAGTTTCGGTCCAACCAGGCCTCGGCTTAGGTAATAAATCACATATTTTGAGAGCAAATCATCCTCCTGAACTAAGACCATACTGATGGTTGACTCTGCTGAAACCAAGTATAATAAGAAATCTTTGTTATAATTGGGTGGCCGAAGAAAAGGGGCAATTGTGAGGGCATGTTTCAATGCTTCGAAGGAGCATTGAACGACATTGTCCCAATGAAAAGGAATGTCTTTCTTCAGTAAGCGCATAAAGCCCTTTGTGATCTCAGCATAGTTTGCGATGAAACGCTGCAAAAAGTTTGCTTTTCCCTATAGACTCTGAAGTTGAAGGATTGTACATGGGGGAGGAAACTGAAATATTGCCTCAACCTTGAGAGGATCGACCATGATCCCTGTTGTTGAAACTATGAAACCTAGCAGACGGCCCAACGTCACGCAAAAATTGCATTTGTTGGGATTCAAGCAAATCCGAAAGTAGCGACATCGCTCAAAGATAAGTCAGAGGTGTATGGGATGATTAGTTCTCTTACGAGATCGTGATGCTAAATCATCTAAGTAGGCCTCGATGATATGTTTGAGATCGTGGAAAGCAAAAGACATGGCCTGCTGAAAGGTAGCTCCAACGTTTTTCAGACCAAAAGGCATCTTATGATACACAAATGTACCCCATGGACAAATGAATGTTGTTTTGTGTTGGTCTTTGGTTTTGATTTGTGTCTGATTAGATCCTGAAAAACCATCCATGAAAGAAAAGGCCTTGCAACCTGTGCGTTCATCGATTATCTGGTCAATAAATGGTGTGGGGAAATTATCTTTTGGATAGGCTTTGTTCAAATCACAGAAGTTTATGCATACGCGAATCGTTCCCTATTTTTTGTTAACCGACACGGGGTTTGACACCCATTGGGTTAAATGGACGGGGTAGATAAAACCTGCCTTGAGCAATTTCTCTTCTTCAACCTTAATAGTTGTTTCTTTCTTAGGATTAACCAGATGAAGCTTCTGTCGAACCAGCTTAGCATCAAGATAAGTCATGATTTCATGTTCAACAATTTTTGGATCGATGCTTGGCATTTCCTTGTAAGACCAAGCAAAAACGTAGCAGAATTCCTTAAATAAATCTTTGTAGATTTGAATCTCTTCGAGGGAATAGTTAGCTCCAACGAAATCATTCTCCACGACACCAAGGGTTCTGGATATGTTTATAGGTATATTTTCGGTGACAGTTTCCATATTACCCTCGGCATAAACAACATGTGTAGTCAAAGGATTGATAGGACAAGACCTATATCTAGTCATAGTCGAGGTGAATTCCCCTGCTTCAATTCTGCTTAACTCTGGGAGGAAGTAAGATCTATGATGGAGATCATCCTAGGGTTTGTCCAGACTAGTCATTGCTTCAATGATTGCTTCGTCTGAGGGCAAGACTAATTCTAAAGAATCTGTATCAACGAGGGAACCTTGAGCCCAAATAGGCTCTAGAATTGGATCTAACTCTTGTGCAGGAGTTGGATCGGGGTCGGTGGAAGCTTGCTGGACTAAAGAGTACGCCACTTCTAGCGATGACAAGGGCATGGACATACCATGGTGCCCTATCCCTTCCATCGTGGCCGATGGGGAAGGAAGAATCCACGGATCATTAAAGTAAGTCGTGCGAAACGACAAAACTTGGAAAATCTCAACCTTATGGTGGTCAGATATGAACTTAACATCGCCTTGAGGAGGTGGGTAATCGAACATGTTGATATTGAGAGGGGGGTGAATCAGTATCAAGTACAATTTAAAAACCTTTTTCAACTTATACTTAAACCATTCAATTATATCCAATGAGCAATGAAAATAGTATAAGAGTTACACCAATACACCACAATACACCATGCATAATATATGAGAAATAATCAATAGTTTTTGTTCAAGGGAAGTAATGACTTCCAAAGGTAGCTACAGCTTCCAAATGTAGAGGGAGGGATAAAACTCCAAGAGGAAGATACAATCCTCCAATATCAAGAGATATTTGAACTCTCCATCCTT
>ML787582.1:0-11023 GCA_009831015.1 Picea engelmannii
TTAGAGGGCCATTCTTTAACCTGGTGGGAAAGCCATACATAAAAACTTAGGGTGGAGGGTGATTCGCCAATAACTAGGTGGGAGGACTTAAAAACCCTCATCATGTCCCAATTATACCCTATCGGGTATGTAGAGGACCAATGGATCCAATGGCACTACTTCAGAAAGAGAAAGCGTTAAAGTGTATAGGGCTACACCATTGATTTAAAAAAGATGGCCATCATGTTGGGTATCTCTCCCAAGAAACCATATGTACTCCTTAAATATCTGGGGGGGTTATGTAGTCATATTCAAAAGAATGTGATGCTATTCATGCCAAGGATAGTGGATGAGGCATGTGTATGAGAACAATACTTGAAAAACATAACCCAAAAGAAGGGGCAAGCAAGTGGTTCCATGAAGAAAGAGAACCATGACGCTTCTAAGGAGGGGAAGAAGAAGTGGAAAATGGGAAAGGATAAGAAGACAAGAACCACTACACATCAGGGCAAGGATCCCAACAACAATTGCAAAAATGATTGCCACACGGAGGAAATGTCTTGGAAACTACATCCAGAGCTTAGCCAAAAGAATTGTAAGAAAGAAGCAAAGAAAAATAATATTCTAGACATATATTCGAGAAATTTGGTTAAAGTATCTCATATGTGGATGAGAATATTCTTTACAAATCAATATAGAAGGTGAATTTGGATAGCCTTCATTACCAGGAAGAGAAGGAGATGACCAAACTCTTCCGCATCAATATTTAGGTCAAGAAGACCAAGATAGATTCTTTCTTCAACTGTGGTTCACAAGACAATCTCATAGTAGTGTATTTGGTAGGAAACCTTGGATTGGAGGTTAGTGATCATCTTAACTGATATCCATCGGGATGGACAAACAAGGATGTAGAGATTAAGGTAAGAAAATAGTGTACGATTAAATTTTCTATAAGTGTTTATTTTATTGATGAAGTGGAATTGGACGTAGTACCCCTTGACATATGTGGAGTAGTTTTTGGAATCCCCTATATGTATATGAGGGATGCAATTTTCATGCAAAGACCCAACTAGTATAGATTAATCAAGGATGCAAAGTGCTACATCATCAAGACGCATAAAGGAAATTCAAATATCTCAGTAGTAAGTGCCAACCAAGCCAAGAATTTGATTAGTTCCAGTAAGAAATATGTTTTACTTTTCTTAAGAGAAAATCAGTTTGATGATGGGTCAATAAAAGTAAAGGTATCCCTCGAGAGGTGTTCTAAAGAATAGAAACATAATTTGGAGAAGTCTCTACATAAATACAAAGGAGTGTTCCAAGAGCCTAAAGGGATACCACCTAAGAGGGAAGTGAAGCATAAAATGGAATTATTTCCATACTCCCCCTTGCCAAATTTTGGGTTGTATAGATAGTTTTATCTGTAAGAAAACAAACATGTAAGGTACCAAATCTATTATATGAGCAGAAAAGAGCAATATTGCATACAATAACAGTGAAATAACAACATAAAATGAAGTTATTGCAGAGATCACTTGCCTCTTCGAAGGGGATACCTCTAGCAGAGAAGAGCTCTATTACAATAATTCTCAAGGCAAAAACTTTTCATTCCCTTGACTCCTATTTATGCTAAATCTATCTACCAAGAGAAAAATCTAGAGGAAGATCTTTCTAGAAGTGGAAGTTTATATCATTTCTTCTTACATTTCAATTATTCTTCCTTATTACTAAGCCTCATTAATATTGGCCTTTATTACATGGAAATTATATTATTCTACCTATATGAGGGGTTAGGGAGGTTAGGTCCCTAACATGCCTTCCCCCTTAAAAATAGTCTTGTCCTCAAGGTTTGAGATGAGGAAATTGTTGCAGAATGGTAGTTGGCTCCCAGGTGGCATCGACTGAAGTTGTATATTTCCACTGAACTAATACTTCCTTGATGGTGCATTGATGGAGACGAAGTTCACACTAGTGCATGAATACTTGTGGCTGCATCCATATGGAGCCTTCTTCATCCAACTTAGGAAGACTAGTTTTAGTTTGGGACTTAGTTCCAATCACCTTATTCAAGCAAGAGACATGAAAAACAAGATGGATCTTAGAATGACTGGGCAAGGATAACTGATAGGCCACTTGTCCCACATTCTTGAGAACTATATCATGACCATAAAATTTGGGTGCCAGTTTCTGACAATTATCGGCCTTGAGTGAAGTCTTATTATAAGGTTGCAGTCGAAGAAACACCTAGTCCCCTTCAACAAATTGATGTTCGGAGTGACCTTGATCTTCTTGTTTCTTCATGTGATTCTTAGCCATGACCAAATTATCTTTGAGGGTATGTAGAATAGCCTCTCAAACTGTAAGAGTTTGTTCAACCACTTGGACCTTCGAGACACTAGGCATGTATGAAATAATTGAAGGTGGCTTATGTCCATATACTTCTTCAACAAGAGTCATGTGAATAGTTGTATGGTAAGAAGTGTTGTACCACCATTCAGCTAAAGGTAACTATTGAGCCCATTGATTCTTCCTTTTAGATGAAAAACACCTCAAATATGTTTCCAAACATTTGTTGATAACTTTAGTTTGACCATCACTCTGGGGATGATAGGTGGTGCTGAGATGCAACTGGTCTCCCTATAGCCATAATAGTTTTTTCCAAAAATTCCTGGTGAAATTGGGATCTTTATCAGAAACAATAGAATGAGGCATGTTGTGAATCTGGAAGACATGATCCATGAAAATTTGAGCCAGCATGGAGGCAGTAAATGGGTGTTGAAGAGAAAAAAAATGAGCATACTTGGAAATTCAATCAACTACCACCATGATGACGGACATATTTCCCTATTTAGGTAAGACAACAATGAAATCCATAGATATATCCCTCTAAATAGTGAGTGGAATTGGAAGTGGTTGGAGTTTTCTAGGTTCTTTGACTGTTTCTCCCTTGTTGCATTGACACACATCACATTTTTCCACAAAAGTGCGAACATACTATTTTATACCATCCCAAAAAAAAGAGTGTTTGACCCTTTCATAGGTTTTCGTAAACCCTAAGAGCCGAGCTGAGGGTGTAGCATGAAGCTCATAAATTAATGTGGATTTAAGTTGTGACTGTTGAATTAAATACACACAAAGTTTGCAGCGAATCTCATCATTGTGCTAAGAGCACCCTAGGGAAATTGGAGCATTGTCTTGCAATTGTTGGATCAAACGTGGAAATTTTGGTTCTTGTAGCCATTCCTGGTGAACCTCTTAGAGCTACTCTAGTACAATGAAGGAGAGAGAAAAAAGAGACCCTTCATATTCATATTTCTGGGAAAGAGCGTCTGCAATGACATTGCATTTTCCTTTCTTCTAGATGATATCATAATCATATCCAAATAATTTAGTTACCAATTTTTGTTTCTCTAGGGATTAAGGATGTTGCTCCAGAAAATACTCGAGGCTTTGATGATATGTCTTAATTTGGAAACATTTCCCCAATAGATAAGGGCACCAGAGATCTACTGCATGAAGAATAGCCAACATTTCATTTTCGTAGATTGATTGTCCCAAATGTCACTCTGATAGTTGTTTTTTGGTAAAGACCAAAGGTCATCCAATGATATTGCATAAGGACTGCTCAAATTCCTCTCCTATAAGCATCACATTCCAGGAAAAAAATCTTTGTGAAGTTAGGAAGCGTCTGGACAAGAGTGGTCCACATGGCCTTCTTAAAGGATTGAAAGGCCCAATAAGTTGTTGGAGTCCAAATGAAATAATTCTTTTTAAGAATAGCGGTGAGAGGTGCCATAATATTGCCATAATTATTAACAAAATTGCGATAATATCCTATTAAAACCAGAAACCATGCAATATTTTGAGAGTATTGGGGTGAGGCCAATCCTGCATAGCTTCAATCTTCTTAGGATCTAGCCTAACACCTACCTTGCCAACAATATGACCCAAGTACTCTACTTCTGATGCTCCAAAAGAAAATTTATATTGTTTGAGGAAAATTTGGTGCTTAGAGAGTAGATGAAGAACTTGATCCACATGAGTAAGATGGTTTGTCTAGGTTTTACTATAGATGAGAATGTCATCAAAGAAAACCAAGACAAAATGATGGAGAAAAGGATGGAAGACATGATTCATGAGACTTTGGAAAGTTGATGGGGCATTGCAAGGGCCAAAGTGCATGACCAAGAAATCATAGTGACCCTCATGAGTGCAAAAATTAGTGTTGGGAATGTCTTCTTCTTTCATGCAGATCTTTTGGTAGCTGGACCAGAGATCAAGTTTAGTAAAGTATTGGAAACCACTCAATTCATCCAAGAGATCATCAATGACAGGAATTGGAAATTTCTCTTTGATGGCGAGCTTATTAAGGGAAGGATATTCTGGACACATGTGCCAAGTACCTTCTTTATTGAGTATCGTGACCACCAGAGATGAATAGGGGATGGTACTGGGGAAAATAACACCTACAGAAATCAATTCTTGAAATTTTTTCTCAATTTCATTATTTTGGGAAAATGGATGAAGACAAGGGAGAACATTGGGTGGAAGACTACCTGGGATGAGAGGAATGGAATGATCATGAACACCATGAGAAGGAGGATGTCCCTGGGGGCTGGAAAAAACATCTTGGTGTTTGGATATGATACATTGGAGGTCAGGATGCGTCGAAGGTGTCTCAATGGCTTGAATAACATGGAGTTGGGAAATGATGTTGGAATGACATTTTTTGAGGAGATTTTCCATTCGATGGGAACTGATGATCTCATTGGAATCAATTGTGATTCCTTAGAACTTGTATTGTTGGCCTACCTGCTGGAATTGCATGGTTAATTCCTTAAAATCCATTAGGATGGGACCAAGGGTGCATAACCATTCTGCACCAAGCACAATAACAAAACCACCCATGTCTATAGAAAACATATGAGATATCAGGTTGTACTTCCCAATTTGGAGACGCACATTTTCACAATGCCCACCACATTTCATGGAACCTCCATTAGCAATCATGATTTGAAAGTTATTGACTACATAGACATAACAATGGGTTTCTTGGGAAATGTGACGATGAATAAAATTATGGGTGCTTCCACTGTCAATTAAGATGATGATCTTTCTGTTATTAATGTAACCAATAAGATTGAGGGTTTGGGGAGTATAGATGCCACTGAGAGGATTCAATGGAATAACCAATTCTACTTCGGGTGGATCAGATGGTGAAGTAATATTAGTTGGCTCAGGTGATTATGAAATAGGGGGGTTCTCTAATTATTCTTGAGAAACATCCTCACAAATGTCCATAAACAAATTTTGTTTCTTGCACTTGTTCCTCAAAAAATAGTTTTGATCACAATTATAACAAAGGCCCTTCAGTTGGTGTTCAACCATTTCAGCCCAAGTTAATTTATGGATCTTGAGAGGAGTGGGAGGAGGAGATGAGTTGGTAGGGAGAGTGCGAGGAATAAAGGAAGGTTTGCGTGTCTGGGCAGACACAATATGTTGAGCTTCCTTAGCATGTTGAGTAGCCTCCAACCAAGTTTGAGGGTGAGCCATGAGGACCTAGGATGAAATTTCATATTTGATACCACTCATAAAAAATTCCCTAACGAAAGCATCATACATGCCATTTGTTCTGAAAGACAAGTGTTCAAATGAAGATATAACGTCTTTCGTTGTGCCATATTGTTTCAACTTGGTCAAACGGATTAGATAGTGAGTACCAGTGTCAAAGATTTCATATAGCTCAACCATAAATTATGTCCAAGCAACGTACCCCTGGCATGTATTTTTATGACATTGCCACCGTTCTGGATCCAAATAGAGGACACCATAATGAAGTTTTTCCAGATCACTTGCAATGCCATGTAGATAGAAATAATGTTCCATTTGAGTGACCCAACCAATGGGATCCGAGAAATCAAATTTGTTCACCTCAACTCAGGGAAGATGGGGGTTACAAGGAGGGGAGTTAGAATGAAGGTTCATATTATGGGAGGAGTTCTCACCTTTAGAATGGGAAGGGGGGTCAAGGTAGGGATAACCAATGGACTATTTTAGCCATTGGGTGAGGGCGTATAATTTGATCTTAACAAAGGTCAAATATCCCTTAACATCAATAAAGTGGGCATCGAGGATGTCCAAATGAGACTTTGCGAAAGAAATTTCAAAGGTCATTTGTTGGATTTCAACCTTGTGTTGTTTGGATTCATCTTCCAAGGATTGAAGGAATTATTGGTTGTGAGTGTTGGCCATGGGGAAACGAGGTAAACAGAGGGGGAGTGGGTCCATATAAAAAAGGGTAAAAAATGATATATATTATTGTGTTCAGTGTGAGCAAAGGAAAGCAATGAGATGGGTGTGAAATAAGGGTGTCAGGGAGGGGTCGAGACCACAGGAAAAACAAAATTTCTTAAAAATGATAGGTACTAATACGATCAAGATGAAGAGAAGAATCCAATGGGATAGGTATGAGGTGGAATGCCCATATTCATAACATGACAAAATATGTAGTAATTTCACAACCTCAATGTAGATGGCAAGGTTACACTGCAAGAGATATTGTCTTTTCATTTTTTGTTATGTTCCCAAGAGTTAGGGTTTGCAGGGGATCTACAGTCAAGGTTTTTCCCTGTTGTATAGCTCTCTAATATACTTCCAGGGTCCAACAACAATACTTGGCCCAATATCTCTAGGCACCAACTAAGAAAGCTAGACCATACCCTTATCTATACTACACGACTACCCATGTACTAGAGATTAACTTCCTGAGTGTTGTTCTCAGTGACATTATAGCAGTTAGGAAGTCAATCGGTTTATCTACAGAGGGATTCAGGATGCCTAGGCCGATCCATATACATGTGATTTCTTATGCATTACCACTCGAAGGGGTACCACCAAGGGTTACACGAGTGGCCAATAGATGTGCACTTAAGTACCACTTGTATTTGTTGGGTGTATTACTCACCGACCGTGGGTTTAAGCATGTAATGACATATCTCAGTAGCTTAAAGATGTCAGACTACGTCTCTACCCTGGAAAAAAATAACCCAAATTTTTTTGCCGAGGAAAGTTCTTTGATACCATTTGTAAGGTACTAGATCTATTATATGAGCATAAAAGATAAATGTTGCAGAGAATAAAAGTGAAATAGAAACATAAAATGAATATACTACAGAGATCAACAATGGAACAAAAACTTATATGTAACCCCAACACCAAAATTATACCTTCATTGATAGGAAACAACGTTCACTTGCCTCTTCAAGGGGGCTACCTCTACTAGAGTAGAGTTCTATTGCAATAATTCTCAAGACAAAAACTTCTCATTCCCTCGACTCCTATTTATAGTAAATCTATCTACCAAGAGAACAATCTAGAGGAATATATTTTTAGAAGTATAAGATTCTATTAGGTCTTCTTACATTTGACCTTTTCTTCCTTATTACTAGGCCTTATTAATATTGTCCTTTATTACATGGAAAATATATTATTCTACCTACATGAGGGGTTAGGAAGGTTATGTCCCTAACAAAACTAAAGAAGCAATTGTTGGAGATGTGTCTGATTTAACCAATTACCTCACCTTGTGGGTCACCAATCATAATTGTTTCTAAGAAGGACGAGAATTGAATAATGTGTATTGATTATAGGGCATAGAACAACATTGCACTAAAGAATTGGTACCCTCTACCAAGGCTCGACAATATGTTGGATCCGTTTCTTCATGTTAAGTACTTCACTATTATGGATTTGAAATTAAGATATCACCTGGTACGATTCAAGGAAAAAGATAGCTGGAAGACCACCTTCAAGACAAGGAAAGGTTTGTAGGAGTGGTTGGTTATGCCATTCAGTTTATGCAACACACCAACTACATTTATGAGACTAATGAATGATTTTTTAAGCCCTTATCTACATTCATCTGTTATTGTTTATTTCACTAATAAAATTGGTTTGTAGTGCTACCAAGGAGGAGCACACCTCACATCTTATGATTGTGTTAGACACCCTGAAGAAGCATCAAATATCGTCCAATATCAAGAAATGTGAGTTTTCTCAGCATCATTTGGAGTATTTGGGGTATGTGATTGGTGGAGGCGAGTGCAAAACAAAGCCTACCAAGATGGATTCCATCATGAAATGGAAGGTTACTATAAATTGCACAGAATTTAGGAGTTTTTTTGGGCATCACAATACTTATGGAAGTTCATAGCTTCGTTTTCAGAAGTAGTTGCACCAATCCACACAAGAATGGTAGGAAATGAATGTTTCTAGTGGGGAAATAATCAACAAAAGGCCTTTTATGAGCTTAAAAAAAAAGATCAATCACTAGTGCTCACACTGCCAAAATTGCAGAATCCCTTTGAGGTGGAGACATATGCAAGTGGGTATTCCATGGGATCTGTTGTAACATATATTAAATTCGACTATGTTGCCCGAAGTACAAATCGATCCTCATTTATTCACATTAACAGGGGTCATGCTGGCTTCAGGGTTCACTGCTAGTTTCAGTCGATTTGGAAGACTGAAATTATGATGATGGTATGTTCACGGGCTTGTGACTTTTTAGCTCAAGTTTGAAGGGACTGTTTATGTTTGGATCCAGCTTCTTGATCTCCAGTGCAGGCCATGAAATGTGACCAGATCAATTCCATAACGTATTTCCAGAACGTTGTGACTATCGACACTATATAGTATTTCGTTGAAATCACAGTTTTCTGCATCCATGAGGGGTTGCCTGCACTCCAGTATTGCTCCTAAACTGAACACGGCGCTTATTGTATTGCTCACACCTGCGGAAGATGTGAAACTGTTGTATTTGCAATATGCAAAATTGGAAGAGGACTATGGACTTGCACGACATGCAATGAAAGTTTATGATCGTGCTACAAAGGCAGTTCCCGACCATGAAAAGATGGAGATTTATGGCCTTTATATTGCACGTGCAGCAGAAGACTTTGGTGTTCCAAAAACTAGGGAAATATATGAGCAAGCCATTGAATCAGGGCTTCGGATAAATATGTCAAAATAATGAGTATGAATTATGCTGATCTGGAGAGGAAGCTGGGGGAGATTGATAGGGCCCGGGCTATTTATGTTTCTGCTTCACAGTTGGCTGATCCTCTTTCTGATCCTGAATTTCGGAACAAATGGCATGAATTTGAAGTTGCACAAAAGGATGTTCCAGCTGCCGTTTATGGAGATTTAGCAAAGAAACGAATGAACTATGAAGCTACATCTCTGTATGCATGTATTGAAGACTAATCACAAGAACTTCGGTATTTGGGAGGAGATATTAATATGAGAAGACTCGGTTGTCAAAGTTATGAAAAGTAATTAAAAGTAAATCGTTCGGGTGCTGACAGACTTAAAACCTTAATATCAACAAGGCGTATGTTACTTCAGATAGGAGATGGGTCGTGGACGTTGTCCATGTCACAGACAAAAATGACAACAAACACTTACATTCTGCATACAAGAAATTCATCATTGCTCTCTCCAAGTTGAGCTTATTCGAATTGAGAAGTTGATGAAATCGGTATCAACTAAAACAAGATATGGAGGCCCCATTTTAATGTTAATTTCATTTTCCACGTGTCCCATGGCCAGGCTGATTGAGGACTTGAATGAATTTTCACCTCGCCCATGCATCCGAAACGCCCCAAGACCGCCACACATCAAAAGATTATTCATTTCGAAAGCCATGCCAAGACGATTCATGCACGCAGAGGATGGACAGATAATAAATCTATTAGACTGTGGGGCGCAGACTGGCAAGATGTCAGAAGCATTTTTTTGCATATGGAATGACTACCGATCATGAATAAGGCAGAAGATTCCCCTGGCGGGATCCATCTATGCGCTAATCGCGAGCAGTGTAACGGATGAATGTATTCCTCTGCGGGCCGTTGCACTTATTCCATGGATGATGTTTACCAATTATCCCGGACAGAGCAGGATGTAAAGTTGCGCAGGAGGACTGTCTGCCTTCGTTGCAACAGTCATCATTCTTGGGATAAAAGGGAGAACAAAGCAAAAGTCATACCGAAGATGTCCGTCAAGGATAATATTATCCCACATATTAGAGACGGCAAATCGTCCACTGAGATCTGGACGACGCTCAAGAATCTATACCAGACACAAAATACAAATCGCATCTTGTCACTTAAAGGCAAGCTGTTTGCGATGAGGATGGAGGAAAATGAATCTGCTGCTGGATTCATTGCAAGGGTTAAAGACCTGAAGGACAGATTGGGAGACATCGGAGAAAAGGTGTCTGGATCCAATCTTGTCACAATCACATTGAATGGAATGAAGGATGAATATCAGATGTTCATCACAGGATTGGCAGCAAGGGATAAAGCCCCTGCATTTGAAGAATCCCAGGAGCAGTGCCCCGACGATTCGCAAATCCCGTCTTCATCCTCATCTGAGTCTGATTGAAGTTGATTTTAATATTAAAGAGATTACACTGGCCACGAAATCGATGGGTACGACGAAACGCTGTTGCCTCTTGACTTCCAGAAGGCGGGGATGATTGTTGACAATGAGATGAACGATACGCTAGTAAAACCCCTTCCTCCCGGAGCTCGACTGCATGCAATCATCGATGCTTGCCATAGCGGCATTGTTCTCGATTTGCCCTACGTCTGCGTCTTCAATCCCAGCAAAGGAAAATGTGCGTGGGAAGATCATACACCTCAAAACGGTATGTGGAAAGGAACAATGGGAGGCGAAGCCATATCTTTTAGTGGCTGTGATGATGATCAAACCTCTTCAGATACTAAGGCTCTTTCAAAGATCACATCAACAGGAGCCATGACTTTCAGTTTTGATTCAGCGAATAATTCCAACTGTAGGCGATTACATGCATCGAATTCTAACACCACACCTTTTTACACCTTAACTGTACAAGATATTGTCAAATTTGCAATTGGAAAATTTCTACAGAGACTTTGTAGTTTTATCATGTATTTGAATTTGTACAGATGTCTGAGCATTGCTACATGAGTTGATTAAGTACAGCGTAACTAGAGGTGGCAGA
>ML787582.1:11123-21307 GCA_009831015.1 Picea engelmannii
TCCAACAATTGCTTCTTTAGTTTTGTTAGGGACATAACCTTCCTAACCCCTCATGTAGGTAGAATAATATATTTTCCATGTAATAAAGGACAATATTAATAAGGCCTAGTAATAAGGAAGAAAAGGTCAAATGTAAGAAGACCTAATAGAATCTTATACTTCTAAAAATATATTCCTCTAGATTGTTCTCTTGGTAGATAGATTTACTATAAATAGGAGTCGAGGGAATGAGAAGTTTTTGTCTTGAGAATTATTGCAATAGAACTCTACTCTAGTAGAGGTAGCCCCCTTGAAGAGGCAAGTGAACGTTGTTTCCTATCAATGAAGGTATAATTTTGGTGTTGGGGTTACATATAAGTTTTTGTTCCATTGTTGATCTCTGTAGTATATTCATTTTATGTTTCTATTTCACTTTTATTCTCTGCAACATTTATCTTTTATGCTCATATAATAGATCTAGTACCTTACAAATGGTATCAAAGAACTTTCCTCGGCAAAAAAATTTGGGTTATTTTTTTCCAGGGTAGAGACGTAGTCTGACATCTTTAAGCTACTGAGATATGTCATTACATGCTTAAACCCACGGTCGGTGAGTAATACACCCAACAAATACAAGTGGTACTTAAGTGCACATCTATTGGCCACTCGTGTAACCCTTGGTGGTACCCCTTCGAGTGGTAATGCATAAGAAATCACATGTATATGGATCGGCCTAGGCATCCTGAATCCCTCTGTAGATAAACCGATTGACTTCCTAACTGCTATAATGTCACTGAGAACAACACTCAGGAAGTTAATCTCTAGTACATGGGTAGTCGTGTAGTATAGATAAGGGTATGGTCTAGCTTTCTTAGTTGGTGCCTAGAGATATTGGGCCAAGTATTGTTGTTGGACCCTGGAAGTATATTAGAGAGCTATACAACAGGGAAAAACCTTGACTGTAGATCCCCTGCAAACCCTAACTCTTGGGAACATAACAAAAAATGAAAAGACAATATCTCTTGCAGTGTAACCTTGCCATCTACATTGAGGTTGTGAAATTACTACATATTTTGTCATGTTATGAATATGGGCATTCCACCTCATACCTATCCCATTGGATTCTTCTCTTCATCTTGATCGTATTAGTACCTATCATTTTTAAGAAATTTTGTTTTTCCTGTGGTCTCGACCCCTCCCTGACACCCTTATTTCACACCCATCTCATTGCTTTCCTTTGCTCACACTGAACACAATAATATATATCATTTTTTACCCTTTTTTATATGGACCCACTCCCCCTCTGTTTACCTCGTTTCCCCATGGCCAACACTCACAACCAATAATTCCTTCAATCCTTGGAAGATGAATCCAAACAACACAAGGTTGAAATCCAACAAATGACCTTTGAAATTTCTTTCGCAAAGTCTCATTTGGACATCCTCGATGCCCACTTTATTGATGTTAAGGGATATTTGACCTTTGTTAAGATCAAATTATACGCCCTCACCCAATGGCTAAAATAGTCCATTGGTTATCCCTACCTTGACCCCCCTTCCCATTCTAAAGGTGAGAACTCCTCCCATAATATGAACCTTCATTCTAACTCCCCTCCTTGTAACCCCCATCTTCCCTGAGTTGAGGTGAACAAATTTGATTTCTCGGATCCCATTGGTTGGGTCACTCAAATGGAACATTATTTCTATCTACATGGCATTGCAAGTGATCTGGAAAAACTTCATTATGGTGTCCTCTATTTGGATCCAGAACGGTGGCAATGTCATAAAAATACATGCCAGGGGTACGTTGCTTGGACATAATTTATGGTTGAGCTATATGAAATCTTTGACACTGGTACTCACTATCTAATCCGTTTGACCAAGTTGAAACAATATGGCACAACGAAAGACGTTATATCTTCATTTGAACACTTGTCTTTCAGAACAAATGGCATGTATGATGCTTTCGTTAGGGAATTTTTTATGAGTGGTATCAAATATGAAATTTCATCCTAGGTCCTCATGGCTCACCCTCAAACTTGGTTGGAGGCTACTCAACATGCTAAGGAAGCTCAACATATTGTGTCTGCCCAGACACGCAAACCTTCCTTTATTCCTCGCACTCTCCCTACCAACTCATCTCCTCCTCCCACTCCTCTCAAGATCCATAAATTAACTTGGGCTGAAATGGTTGAACACCAACTGAAGGGCCTTTGTTATAATTGTGATCAAAACTATTTTTTGAGGAACAAGTGCAAGAAACAAAATTTGTTTATGGACATTTGTGAGGATGTTTCTCAAGAATAATTAGAGAACCCCCCTATTTCATAATCACCTGAGCCAACTAATATTACTTCACCATCTGATCCACCCGAAGTAGAATTGGTTATTCCATTGAATCCTCTCAGTGGCATCTATACTCCCCAAACCCTCAATCTTATTGGTTACATTAATAACAGAAAGATCATCATCTTAATTGACAGTGGAAGCACCCATAATTTTATTCATCGTCACATTTCCCAAGAAACCCATTGTTATGTCTATGTAGTCAATAACTTTCAAATCATGATTGCTAATGGAGGTTCCATGAAATGTGGTGGGCATTGTGAAAATGTGCGTCTCCAAATTGGGAAGTACAACCTGATATCTCATATGTTTTCTATAGACATGGGTGGTTTTGTTATTGTGCTTGGTGCAGAATGGTTATGCACCCTTGGTCCCATCCTAATGGATTTTAAGGAATTAACCATGCAATTCCAGCAGGTAGGCCAACAATACAAGTTCTAAGGAATCACAATTGATTCCAATGAGATCATCAGTTCCCATCGAATGGAAAATCTCCTCAAAAAATGTCATTCCAACATCATTTCCCAACTCCATGTTATTCAAGCCATTGAGACACCTTCGACGCATCCTGACCTCCAATGTATCATATCCAAACACCAAGATGTTTTTTCCAGCCCCCAGGGACATCCTCCTTCTCATGGTGTTCATGATCATTCCATTCCTCTCATCCCAGGTAGTCTTCCACCCAATGTTCTCCCTTGTCTTCATCCATTTTCCCAAAATAATGAAATTGAGAAAAAATTTCAAGAATTGATTTCTGTAGGTGTTATTTTCCCCAGTACCATCCCCTATTCATCTCTGGTGGTCACGATACTCAATAAAGAAGGTACTTGGCACATGTGTCCAGAATATCCTTCCCTTAATAAGCTCGCCATCAAAGAGAAATTTCCAATTCCTGTCATTGATGATCTCTTGGATGAATTGAGTGGTTTCCAATACTTTACTAAACTTGATCTCTGGTCCAGCTACCAAAAGATCTGCATGAAAGAAGAAGACATTCCCAACACTAATTTTTGCACTCATGAGGGTCACTATGATTTCTTGGTCATGCACTTTGGCCCTTGCAATGCCCCATCAACTTTCCAAAGTCTCATGAATCATGTCTTCCATCCTTTTCTCCATCATTTTGTCTTGGTTTTCTTTGATGACATTCTCATCTATAGTAAAACCTAGACAAACCATCTTACTCATGTGGATCAAGTTCTTCATCTACTCTCTAAGCACCAAATTTTCCTCAAACAATATAAATTTTCTTTTGGAGCATCAGAAGTAGAGTACTTGGGTCATATTGTTGGCAAGGTAGGTGTTAGGCTAGATCCTAAGAAGATTGAAGCTATGCAGGATTGGCCTCACCCCAATACTCTCAAAATATTGCATGGTTTCTGGTTTTAATAGGATATTATCGCAATTTTGTTAATAATTATGGCAATATTATGGCACCTCTCACCGCTATTCTTAAAAAGAATTATTTCATTTGGACTCCAACAACTTATTGGGCCTTTCAATCCTTTAAGAAGGCCATGTGGACCACTCTTGTCCAGACGCTTCCTAACTTCACAAAGATTTTTTTCCTGGAATGTGATGCTTATAGGAGAGGAATTTGAGCAGTCCTTATGCAATATCATTGGATGACCTTTGGTCTTTACCAAAAAACAACTATCAGAGTGACATTTGGGACAATCAATCTACGAAAATGAAATGTTGGCTATTCTTCATGCAGTAGATCTCTGGTGCCCTTATCTATTGGGGAAATGTTTCCAAATTAAGACATATCATCAAAGCCTCGAGTATTTTCTGGAGCAACATCCTTAATCCCTAGAGAAACAAAAATTGGTAACTAAATTATTTGGATATGATTATGATATCATCTAGAAGAAAGGAAAATGCAATGTCATTGCAGACGCTCTTTCCCAGAAATATGAATATGAAGGGTCTCTTTTTTCTCTCTCCTTCATTGTACTAGAGTAGCTCTAAGAGGTTCACCAGGAATGGCTACAAGAACCAAAATTTCCACGTTTGATCCAACAATTGCAAGACAATGCTCCAATTTCCCTAGGGTGCTCTTAGCACAATGATGAGATTCGCTGCAAACTTTGTGTGTATTTAATTCAACAGTCACAACTTAAATCCACATTAATTTATGAGCTTCATGCTACACCCTCAGCTCGGCTCTTAGGGTTTACGAAAACCTATGAAAGGGTCAAACACTCTTTTTTTTGGGATGGTATAAAATAGTATGTTCGCACTTTTGTGGAAAAATGTGATGTGTGTCAATGCAACAAGGGAGAAACAGTCAAAGAACCTAGAAAACTCCAACCACTTCCAATTCCACTCACTATTTAGAGGGATATATCTATGGATTTCATTGTTGTCTTACCTAAATAGGGAAATATGTCCGTCATCATGGTGGTAGTTGATTGAATTTCCAAGTATGCTCATTTTTTTTCTCTTCAACACCCATTTACTGCCTCCATGCTGGCTCAAATTTTCATGGATCATGTCTTCCAGATTCACAACATGCCTCATTCTATTGTTTCTGATAAAGATCCCAATTTCACCAGGAATTTTTGGAAAAAACTATTATGGCTATAGGGAGACCAGTTGCATCTCAGCACCACCTATCATCCCCAGAGTGATGGTCAAACTAAAGTTATCAACAAATGTTTGGAAACATATTTGAGGTGTTTTTCATCTAAAAGGAAGAATCAATGGGCTCAATAGTTACCTTTAGCTGAATGGTGGTACAACACTTCTTACCATACAACTATTCACATGACTCTTGTTGAAGAAGTATATGGACATAAGCCACCTTCAATTATTTCATACATGCCTAGTGTCTCGAAGGTCCAAGTGGTTGAACAAACTCTTACAGTTTGAGAGGCTATTCTACATACCCTCAAAGATAATTTGGTCATGGCTAAGAATCACATGAAGAAACAAGAAGATCAAGGTCACTCCGAACATCAATTTGTTGAAGGGGACTAGGTGTTTCTTCGACTGCAACCTTATAATAAGACTTCACTCAAGGCCGATAATTGTCAGAAACTGGCACCCAAATTTTATGGTCATGATATAGTTCTCAAGAATGTGGGACAAGTGGCCTATCAGTTATCCTTGCCCAGTCATTCTAAGATCCATCTTGTTTTTCATGTCTCTTGCTTGAATAAGGTGATTGGAACTAAGTCCCAAACTAAAACTAGTCTTCCTAAGTTGGATGAAGAAGGCTCCATATGGATGCAGCCACAAGTATTCATGCACTAGTGTGAACTTCGTCTCCATCAATGCACCATCAAGGAAGTATTAGTTCAGTGGAAATATACAACTTCAGTCGATGCCACCTGGGAGCCAACTACCATTCTGCAACAATTTCCTCATCTCAAACCTTGAGGACAAGACTATTTTTAAGGGGGAAGGCATGTTAGGGACCTAACCTCCCTAACCCCTCATATAGGTAGAATAATATAATTTCCATGTAATAAAGGCCAATATTAATGAGGCTTAGTAATAAGGAAGAATAATTGAAATGTAAGAAGAAATGATATAAACTTCCACTTCTAGAAAGATCTTCCTCTAGATTTTTCTCTTGGTAGATAGATTTAGCATAAATAGGAGTCAAGGGAATGAAAAGTTTTTGCCTTGAGAATTATTGTAATAGAGCTCTTCTCTGCTAGAGGTATCCCCTTCGAAGAGGCAAGTGATCTCTGCAATAACTTCATTTTATGTTGTTATTTCACTGTTATTGTATGCAATATTGCTCTTTTCTGCTCATATAATAGATTTGGTACCTTACATGTTTGTTTTCTTACAGATAAAACTATCTATACAACCCAAAATTTGGCAAGGGGGAGTATGGAAATAATTCCATTTTATGCTTCACTTCCCTCTTAGGTGGTATCCCTTTAGGCTCTTGGAACACTCCTTTGTATTTATGTAGAGACTTCTCCAAATTATGTTTCTATTCTTTAGAACACCTCTCGAGGGATACCTTTACTTTTATTGACCCATCATCAAACTGATTTTCTCTTAAGAAAAGTAAAACATATTTCTTACTGGAACTAATCAAATTCTTGGCTTGGTTGGCACTTACTACTGAGATATTTGAATTTCCTTTATGCGTCTTGATGATGTAGCACTTTGCATCCTTGATTAATCTATACTAGTTGGGTCTTTGCATGAAAATTGCATCCCTCATATACATATAGGGGATTCCAAAAACTACTCCACATATGTCAAGGGGTACTACGTCCAATTCCACTTCATCAATAAAATAAACACTTATAGAAAATTTAATCGTACACTATTTTCTTACCTTAATCTCTACATCCTTGTTTGTCCATCCCGATGGATATCAGTTAAGATGATCACTAACCTCCAATCCAAGGTTTCCTACCAAATACACTACTATGAGATTGTCTTGTGAACCACAGTTGAAGAAAGAATCTATCTTGGTCTTCTTGACCTAAATATTGATGCGGAAGAGTTTGGTCATCTCCTTCTCTTCCTGGTAATGAAGGCTATCCAAATTCACCTTCTATATTGATTTGTAAAGAATATTCTCATCCACATATGAGATACTTTAACCAAATTTCTCGAATATATGTCTAGAATATTATTTTTCTTTGCTTCTTTCTTACAATTCTTTTGGCTAAGCTCTGGATGTAGTTTCCAAGACATTTCCTCCGTGTGGCAATCATTTTTGCAATTGTTGTTGGGATCCTTGCCCTGATGTGTAGTGGTTCTTGTCTTCTTATCCTTTCCCATTTTCCACTTCTTCTTCCCCTCCTTAGAAGCGTCATGGTTCTCTTTCTTCATGGAACCACTTGCTTGCCCCTTCTTTTGGGTTATGTTTTTCAAGTATTGTTCTCATACACATGCCTCATCCACTATCCTTGGCATGAATAGCATCACATTCTTTTGAATATGACTACATAACCCCCCCAGATATTTAAGGAGTACATATGGTTTCTTGGGAGAGATACCCAACATGATGGCCATCTTTTTTAAATCAATGGTGTAGCCCTATACACTTTAACGCTTTCTCTTTCTGAAGTAGTGCCATTGGATCCATTGGTCCTCTACATACCCGATAGGGTATAATTGGGACATGATGAGGGTTTTTAAGTCCTCCCACCTAGTTATTGGCGAATCACCCTCCACCCTAAGTTTTTATGTATGGCTTTCCCACCAGGTTAAAGAATGGCCCTCTAAATTCAATCTAGAAAATGAAATTTTATCCTATCAATCTATATGTTGAACGCTAAAATAAAATTCTAGTTACTGCAACCAATGTTTCATTTTAAATGCATCGATCTCACCTTGGTGTGGACTTATGTTCACTTTATATTCAATCTTGAATAGGTATTGTGAAGGGTTAATGAAACTCGAACTTGAAATCTCATTCCCAGGTTCATATTGTAGTTGATATCATCAACCCATTCTTCCAACCTCTCAAATCTCTCTTTGGGTGGATCTCAAGGGTTGTTATGAGCAAAATCCTCTACCATGGCTACCACTTCTGTTTGAGATTATTCAAAAATCCTGAAACTTCCCACAAATACCTAAAAGAAAACTTGCTCTGATACCAATATGATCTGTAAACCACCCTGGATATTCCATTGGAATAGTTCTTCACAACAGATCTTATAAATAAAATTGAAATCTACACTATGAATTTAAAATTTTCTTAGATTCCAAAATATTTAGTTACTGATTTTCTGGTTATACATGAAATAGATAAAATGTGAACAAATAGAGAATAACACAACACAATCATACACCATCCACAAAATAACACAAATATTTTCTCCAAGAAACCCTTACAGAAGAAAAATCATCTAGAAGGTGAGTCTTCTCTACTCTATTTTCTCTAGTATGGAAATAATGCAAGTACAAAGGAGAAGACACTCTTTGTAGAGTTACCTGAGACTTATGGCATGTTAGTCTGCTACAAAACATTAACCCCCTCTATTATTCTCCCTAATTTACCACTCCTATTTTTTCATCTTTGCTATGGAAAAAAATACAATAACCTTGAATGGAACCCCTTCTCCTCCTAGTGGCCCGATATTTAACATAGCCCAATGGCCATCTAGGGTTAGGGTATTGACTTCCTAAACCTTCAATTAGTGATCAGGTTTGTTCCTTCTAGATTTTTCTAGAAAATCCGCCACATGGCTTGACCCACACATTTAAGTAATGGGGGGTGGTGTGGCATCCACTCACACCATGGTGATGAATATGGTAGGTCAACTTGTGAGAGGCATAACTTTCACATATGAAATTTGATTGAGGCGATTGTTGCATCTTTGGAAAGGTATTAATAATTGGAATATATACTCATTCTCTAGATTAAGTTTTAGACCACAAAAAGTGTCGTTAGATTCCTTAAAACAACTTTAGAATATTTCAAATGGGATTTTGGACCTAAATTTCCAATTTTAGACTAGCCACCAAAATGGCCTTGCGAGCTTGTTCCACCAAGTTTTCCACCTAGAAAGTACCGAGATAGATGAAAAATAATGTGTGTGTGTGTGTGTGTGTTGGATCATTATATTATTTTTCATCTATCTCGGTACTTTCTAGGTGGAAAAATTGTTGGAACAAGCTGTCACGACCATTTTTATAAAAATATTACAATTAAATTAGTTTTATGTAACCCCTCATATATAATATACTATGGACATATATACAATTGGAGTGAAATGAGTGACATTATTTATGTTGGGAAAGTGTTATATTCTTTTCACGATTATCTCCATGTACTATACTAGGAGAAAGAAGAGGTTACATGGGAAAAGTCCCTGAAAAAATAAACGACGATTGTTTTTTGTCCCTTTTTAGCATGTTTTTTGTGTTTTTTTGGTCGATTATATTTCATCCCATTGTAATGTAATTTTTGTCAAGCAATCTAATCTGAGTAAATGGATTAGGGTTTTGGATGCCACATAGTCATATATATTGTATTGTAAATGGTAAAATTAATAAAAAATGAGAGTTAGAGGCGCAACTCTAAGCATTTGTTGGTTTTCTCGATTAATGGCATCCAGTCTGAATTTATGAGTAATATGAGTGAATGTTATTGTTTTCTTTTTGTTTTATAAAGAATTGGTGTGTGCATTGAGAGATGGAAGTATGTATAACTTGGCTAGAAAATATTAAAATTCAATATCTTCAAAGATGTGTAGGTGCATCAATATATTGAAAATAAAATGCATAGCTTAACCTCGAAGTAGTGTTAGAATTTGGATTGAATATTGTTTGAGAAATAATGTTTTTGTCCATTGCTACTAATAGTGATATTTATTTAAGAGAAAACCTCATGGTGAAATCCTCGAGAGATGTCCAACATTTCCTAAATGGTACATAGTATAAACTTGTCTTCCCTCATTATGGTGCCTAACTTGGTAGGGACATCCAATAAAACACATAATAGAGGGAACCATCTACTGTAAGATGTCTTGCATGAAGCTGAAACTACTAGACCACTTGAGCTAATTGGCATGCTATATATCACTTATGGTGTCATGAAATAGGGCCATCTCCATGCCTACAAAAACTAATTCAACATTAATTATCCTAATCAATATGATAATGTGCCCTAAAATGACTATGTTCCACTAGAACAAAATTAAATACTAATAAATATTGCTCAAAAATTAGTACTATATACTTATCCCTAACCTTGTTAATAACTTATTGTAAATTCACTCAATACACATCAAAATGGTTGAAATTCACTAGTATGTAATTTATAATATGTCATTTGAGTCTAACTTGAGTGAATGTTATTCTCCTCACTAGGTTTCAATTCCTAAAAAGTGAAATGTTGAGATTTTAAGTAGAACAATATTAAAATATATA
>ML787582.1:25817-39601 GCA_009831015.1 Picea engelmannii
GAACTTTGGAGTTGGGATAAGAAGAAACTCCTCTTTGAGACTCTTGTTACACCTGTTATTCTTTATGGATGTGAAGTATGAGGCTGTAGTATCTCTCGTGAATCCTGGAGAAAGATAGAGCAAATACAAAAGAATTTTATAACATATAATCTCAAAATTAAAGGAAATACGCCCTATCCCATCCTCCTCGTAGAAACTAGCCTCTCCCCTATTGAGAGCATGGTTGTGACTAGATACCAAATGTATAAGAACAAGTTAAACAACATGGAAGACAAGAGGCTACCTAAAATTGCTTCCAAATCAAGTCATAACCACCATCAACTCAAGCGAGGATGGCATAAAGACGCCCAATCTTGGCTAAACTATTGGGGAATAATGGAAGAAACCATTTTGCAGAATAAAGATACTATTATAAAAAAAACGTCAAATCAAAATTTAAGGAAAACATGTGGTGTGATAAAGAGTTAGAGGAAAAAAGAAAATTAAGGTATTATAAAGATGTAATCAACCCTAATCTAGAAGATCAAAATTATCTATCTATTTTGCCAAGTGTAAAGAAAAAAAAAACATTGCTAAGATAAGAACAAATTCTCATGAGCTCCATAGTGAAACTGGACGTTGGTCAATTCTTAAAACACCATGGGATAAAAGAGTGTGTCACCTTTGTCACGCTAAGAAGGTTGAAGATGAAAAGCACTTTCTCTTAGATTGTCCAGCCTATACCCATATTAGATCTCATTTTCAAAATATTGATCACACTACCAACCTTCCTAACCTCTTAACTCAACAAAAGTATGGTGCTCTTGGAAAGCTTCTCTTAATACTTTTCGAAACAAAATTCTAAAGAATCACAAGTAATCACTTACCCTCTTAAGGTCCGATAGACCAATTAGGTCTTAGTGGACGTTAAACATCATCATCATCATCATGACATGCACAAAATTAATGGAAAAAGCTATCAAGGCTCTGGGCTGAAATTCCCGACAAAAAGGACCACTCAAAACATTCTTATAGCATGCACAAAAATAATGGAAAAAGCTGTCAACGCTCTGGGCTGGAATTCCCTACAAGCAAGAAGGACCACTATTAATACCGTATTCATTGGCTTGCTGGCAGCATTAATACCGTATTCATTGGCTTCTATAAAGTTATAGGACCACTCAAAACATTGGTAATATTGTTGGCAACATTAACACCATGTCAATTGACTTCTATAAAGTTGTTTAGGTGTTTTAAGTTTTGTTAATATTGCTGGCAGCATTAATACCGTATTCATTGGCTTCTATAAAGTTGTAGGACCACTCAAAACATTGGTAATATTGTTGGCAACATTAACACCATGTCAATTGACTTCTATAAAGGTGTTTTAAGTTTTGGTTTTTTTTTTCAATTGGAATTTTTTTTATATTAATATTATTATTTCAGAAAAAGTACAAATTAAAGACAGTTGTAGAATAGTTGTGAATAGAGTGAGAACTTTCTCCCATGTCAATCTCTTGACCATCTAATTAAAAAAAATTCTCAAGATTAATATTAAGTATATAAAAGATTAATATTAAGTATATAGAAGAGACAAAACTGAACTTCTAGTACTTCTGAAGCATAACATCAACTTTTCAAAATACCAGCTGTTTAGCTGCTTTAGTCTATTCATATATTTGTTCATACATCATATATTTCAAATAAATGGATCTCACAGTAACTAACTGTTCTAGATGTTACATCGATTTGGTCAGATTAGTCGTGAAGTTGTAAAGAAGGCTGGATTCTGTGAATGTTAACTTAATTATATTTAATTTTAAAATTATATATAAATCATTTACTACTATTTCAATGAATATATATTATTTTAATTTCTTAGTTTTCGTTTTTATCTATTTTTCACTATATTTTACATGTCGCACATCTCTTCAAATTTATAATATATATCATATTAATATATATGACATATTTTTTTGGGTTTAAATTTTAAAAGTATTTTCTATTTCTTAATGAAGTTTAATTTTTAAATTTTAAAAATGTTTTCTATTTCTTAATGAAATAATATAAATGAATGAATATAAATAATTTAAAAACACAATATTTTATTATTATTTGAATTAAATTGTTTATATTATTATTTTATTTATATTTTTTAAATTAATAAAAATATAAAATTTTATTTGTTAATCTTTTTTATCATTTTATTAAATATTTTGTTATTTTTTTACTAATCTTTATGTTTCTAATCTTCATTGATGCTCAATAAATAGTATTATATTAAACAAAATCTATTAATGAGTTTGATCTTCCATGTATCTCATGCTATAGCAAAAGTCTCATAAATCTAACTAAGATCATACTTAGATTACCTTGAAGCTTCATAGGCCTAACTAACATCATACTTAGATTACCTTTTAACTATTTGTGTCTAGTACATTAAGCACACACCCAAGAAAATAACTCTCACATACCTAGGAATTGAGTAGTATGGTTTAAAGTATGGTTCATCCTCCTTGGATAGCACTCTCAAAAATCTGAGTACTAACACTCCCTTTTCCCTAAGACATTGCAAAACCTTAACCCCTCATTTCTCTTTTCCATAAGACATTGCAAAAACCTTAACCCCTCATTTCTATTTCTACATGTAATAAGCCAAACTACACTCATGCAAAGGTTTCTAAAGTCTCTTCTCCGAAACAAGAACAAAAAGATGAATTTTCATATTATAAATATATTAATCAATCAATCCTTGATGAAGTGAAAAAAAATGTTGTTGACCTCAAAACAGAGATAGAAAGTAAAGAAAATACCAAAGAGATGTAATGTAAGAAGGATATAAGTAAGTTGTGAAGTAATTATAAAACTTTATTATTCTAAATGATCCTTCTCATTATCCTAAATTATCCTCAAGAAAAAGATAAAAAAACCATGAAAATAAAGTTCTTGTCACTTCATTATCCTAAATTATCGTTTTCAAGAAAAAAGATAAGGAGACTTGTCACCTCATTATTCTAAATTATCCTCTCAAGAAAAAGATAAGGATATCATGAAAATTAAGTTCTTGACTTACACCATGTGCCATCTGTACAAAAGATAACTATTAAGAAATCGATAAGAGCCCATATTGAAAAACCTCAATAAAAGAGGCATGTTTACATAGGCACATTTTACAAAAAGTTGAATATTAGAATGAAGTACCTTGTAAAGGATAAATTATTTACATTTAAATAAGTGAATAACATAAATTATTTACATTTATCACATGTAACGCGAGCATGTGTCCAACTAATCGTTGATTCTTTCAGACATAAAAAAAAAAAACATAAATTATTTACATTTAAATAATTTGACAAAATCTGTTCTAACTTCGTACAGGAAGACCACCTTCGTACAGGAAACGAAGACCACCTGTACTTATACAACAAGTTTGCACAGGAAGAAAGAGAATACATTCGCCATTACCTTATATAGTATACATATGCATGGTAATGCTGTATCCCATATTATTTTCCTTTCCTTACAACAAGCACCAAAAGAAACACTGATAATACTACTGACAGCATTAATGAGCTATATTATTTGACTTCTCCAACCTTGCCTATATGCTCTGGGCTAATAATATATTTATCGTATATTTGGATCTACAATATTTTCCACACTAACAACATTACGTTACTTGCTTTTCTTCTTGTAATCTTCAGCCATCTGTTCGAGCTTTTGGATGCAACCATGGAGGTTACTCTGCTTATTGGCCACTATAATATCACGGACCTTCGCAGCTTTTGATCTCAACTTCTTCCCCTCCTCTCCCGCCATTGCCATTGTTAATGTTGTAGATATGTTTTCTCTCAGAAAAGAGCCATCGTCTCCCCTTCCTATTTCGATCCCCGCCTTCAATTCCGCGGCTATTTGCCGGGTATTCAAGCCTTGCTCAGCTTGCATGGGGAGCAAGATAAGGGGTATTCCGAAGCTCAGTGACTCCATGGCGGAGCTCCATCCTCCATGGCTCAAAAACCCACCGATCGACAGATGCGAGAGAATCCGTAACTGCGGTACCCAGCCCTGGACGACCAAGCCTCGGTCCTGGGTACGAGTCTCGTATCCCTCGGGAAGGATCCGCAGCGAATCGTCTGGGTCGCCGTTCGAATACCGCGGAAAACGAAGACACCAGAGGAACGGGAGCCCGCTAGCCTCCAACCCCAGCGCGAGCTCGCGGATTTGGTCTTTCGACAGAAATGCCTCGCTTCCGAAGGACACAAAGACGACCGAGGTCGCTCTCTGCCGGTCCAGCCATTCGAGTAGATCGGACTGGTTGCTGCCGTTACCGCTAGCGCCAGGGCGGACGGCTGGCGTAAGCGGGCCGACAGAAAGCACTGGGACTCCGATCGCGTCTTGGAAATAGCGAATATACTTATCTTCGTATTCAAAGCAGGATTTCACAAGTACCGCCTCGCATCCTTCCAGGCATTTAACCAATCGATAGGCCGGACTTATGTGCCCGGGTATTCCTCTGTACATGACTAAAAGATCCCGCGCTTCGTATAGCCTGAGCGTCACCGCCGAAGACGGGAACCCGAAGGGCGGAGCCGCCAGCTCGTCGACGGTTATGTTCTCGTTCCGCACTTTAGAAGGGTGCAGGATATAGCCACAGCTCGCAGCGGGGAAGACAGAGAAATAAATGGCCGGAACTTGCATCTCTGCAGCAGCGCTCTGCGTCCAATATTGCACGAAGTCGTGGACGAGATAATCCGGCGAGAGCTGCCCGAGCAGGCTTCGGAACGGCTTCTCCATACCGTCCATGGCTTCCTTCAGCGGAAACGCCATTTCCGTCGGGATGTCTGCTGTGCATTCCGCGCCAGGAGTCAGTCCCTCCGTGAGCGGTAACGGCAGTTCCAGCAGATCGATCCGCCCCGGCCAGTCCTGAAGCTGTAACGACGGCCTGATTCTGGAAATGTTAACAGGCGTGGAGAGGAAGGAGACTTTGTGGCCGTGGATTGCGAGAGCTTTTGAGAGCTCTAAGAAAGGATTTATATGGCCTTGGGCTAACCATGGAAATAGCAGGAAGTGAAGCTTCTTTTTGCCATTGTGACCGTCCATCATAAACCTCCCTATCTGGAATGTCGGTATACAGAGATGTAATCTATGGTTCGTCCATCATGGACTATATAAACAACATTGTACACACCTACCATTCTTACAAAAAATATTTTCAACTATTTCTGGTAGGATGTCTGCCATGCATTCCTCCCCCGGAGTCAGACCTTCGGTGGATTCCTCCCCCGGAGTCAGACCTTCGGTGGCCGGTAACGACAGTTCCAGCAGATCGATCCGGCCCGGCCAATCCTGAAGTTGTAAGGACGGCCTGATTCTGGAAATGTTAACAGGCGTGGAGAGGAAGGAGACTTTGTGGCCGTGGATTGCGAGAGCTTTTGAGAGCTGTAAGAAAGGATGTGACCTTGGGCTAACCATGGAAATAGCAGAAAGTGAAGCTTCTTCTTGCCATTGTGACCGTCCATCATAAACCTCCGTATCTTGAATGGCGGTATAGAGAGATGTAATCTATGGTTCGTCCATCATGTACTATATAAACAACATTGTACACACTTACCATTCTTACAAGGCTTTGAATCGCATGGCATTATTATTATATCTTCAAAGGGAGATATATTATATTCTAATAGTTTAGAAGTAAAATATATTTTCAACTATGAATGGTTATAAACTAGCACAGCCTCTAAGTGGCGGCTGGTCAACGCCGAAAAACAAACTTACGGCTGTTAGGCCCACGAAAATCCAAGCATTCACGCATGTAAAAACACATTCATGCATTCACGCCACCCGTGATGACTGAATAATAACGCATGTACAAACGCATTCACGCATGTACAAATGCATTCACGTATTCACACCAGGTCCATGAAAATTCACTCATTCACGAAAATCCATGCATTTACGCCAGGCCCATGAAGGTGGAGCAGGGAAGGCATTCACGTATGTATAAGTGGAAGGTTGTTAAAAATGCAAGTATACACTAGTAAAAAACACTAATTTGGTTGGTTTTATAAAATGAAAGGACGGCTTGCAAAAATAACGTGGTTGGTGAAGGTCAAAGGTTTAGGTTGGCCTAGAAAATGAAATCCTAATCACTCATAGGTGGCAATCAGCTATCCACCATAGTAAATTTTAAATATGATTAAGTAAAAGTAAAAAAATAAACATGTATACTGATGTCTTTATAATAGTGAGGAAGTTAGTGGTTGAAATCACAACCATTGATTTATTGAGACTACTAAGAATATTCCATCAATATTTAATCTTGTCCATACAAAACTGATTAAGCACTAAAAACCTATTAAATATGCCCATGGTCAATAGATATAAGCCTTTCGGTGTAAATATGTTCACTTGCTAAATCAAAAATATTTTTAACAATCACATTTAAATATTTGAACATATTTTTAACAATCACATGTAAGAGGATAGATTGGACGATTAGTAGTGATAATCGCATTTAAGTAAAATTAAGCTATGATTTATATTAACCATGGTTGTTGCTAATTGGAAATCTAGATATGTGGGGAGGATTAATAAACATTGAATGTAATAATTAATTTAAAGTATTAATATATTAATGTAATGTTTTAATTAATTAATGCATTAATAATGTGATATATTAATTGTTGTGTTTATAGGTTTATAGTCATTTAGGGATACCACATGTCATTAATTGGTTAAGGTAATAAACATTTCTCCCAACCACCTAAACTACATCCAAAAACCAATATTTTATTACTATATTAAATAATAATACTTTATTAATGCATTAATTAATTAACTAATACTTTAAAGAATTATTGTAATAACTTATTATTACTTTATTAGTGTATTAATATTTTATTAATGTACTATTGTAATACATCAATGTATTAATACTTTAATAATGTATTAATAGTATTGTTACAGGTGAATCTCCCTACTGACAAGTGGATTCCCTCTTGGTCTCTAAACTCCTAAGGCCAAGACATAAAAGTGCTTAACATGGACATTGACATCCTTTTAGATCTAATTAGGCTAACATATGAAGAGGAAGGAGAAAGATATGTACCTTATTAACAACGTTTGTCCTTGTAAAGTCCAGACTGAGCTTCGATCTTGAGCTCTCTAATAGGTCCTGTAGAACAAACAAAGATACAATGGACTTCCTACTCTACTGAGATTAGCTCAAATATAGAACCATCTACTGCAGACAAACTCATGTGGAACAAACATAAGTTTGAAAGAAACATGCCAAGCATTGATGTATTGATAAGAACAAGTAAAAGTACTTACAATCTTTTGATGAAGTTGCAACAGCTTCTTCCAGTTCTCCTTGTCCAACCCCTTTACTCAAGTAATCTACATTGATTGCTTTTATGACATACCACTTATAAGATCATAAGTTTGGTATCAATCTCTAGTCTCCATTGTTTTGTATGTTTCCTATGAGATCATAGGTTTCATACCTCCAATCTTTTTCATGTACCTTTCACCATGAGAAGGCCTCCTTATATAACCTTAGAGAGGTCCAACCACTTGAGATATCTTTGGGATAAGTTGAGGATTCCTCTCCTTCAGTTGAAGATCCTCCCTAAGATCATGCCTTGATCCAAGATTTGAACCCAGCTACCTTCAGATATTGAGGGGATTGTCCCTTGATTTCCTCCAACAAACCAAAAATTTGCTCAGAAAGGGTAGCGCTCCCCCAGAAAGAGTGCACAGAGCACTCAAACACTCCCCCAAAGAGGCCCAGGGAGTGCTAGCACTCCCTGACAGTGGGTAGGGGAGCGCTCCTCTCCAAAATCCATTTTTGAGTGGTTCTTTCAGTGGAAAAAGGTTTGTACTCCCTGTCAAGTGATTTATCTTCTTCAAAACTAGTCTTTGAGGTGTCTTAAGTGTCCTTATGATGTCATTAGAGGAATGGCATAGGCAAGATGGCAGTGTGTTGTTTATGACACTTGCAACACTTGTGGTCAAGATGCGACACTTGTAGACAAGATGCGACACTTACAACACTTGTAATGACGACACTTGCGACACTATTGAAGTGAGTAATTTTGATGTGTAACAGATTGCCCCCCAAAGTACGAAGTTAGAAGACGATGATGACTGAAGTAATTTGTAGACTTTTTCGAGCAAGGGTATGGACGCAGAGAAACCGGAAAAAGCTGCACACAACCATCAAACAAATATTATGACATGTTTCAAAACCCAAGGTAGGAATACCTATGCTTGAGTGATAAAGACTTTTTAGGTATGGACGCCATAAAATACACTGCGGATCCATAATTATATTGACAAAAGGTATAGCCACTGAAGATACAATGTGGATCTATACTCCTATGACCTGAACTAATTGTAGCCACGAAGAATACACAGTGGATCTACGAGATGATAAGACATAGCCATGACCAATACAAAGTGGATCTATGTAACAGTATATGTGTCATAGTTCAAAAGAATTCCTCCACAACCTAGACAAAATATACATAAGAGTGAAAAATCAACCCAGGGTCTTCTTACCGATCTCAATGTAGTACGAATCTAACCATGTGAATAGATGTCCTGATGTCGAACAGGGCAAAAACGACTTGATTATCGGTCAATGATGTAAACCGTTAACAAGCGCGAGGGAGATCACCATTGATGTCAATGATTCCCAAGGTACTCTAGTACATTCCAATGAATGTGAATGGATGAGATAAAGTCGAACATCCGTGGAATCATCCGATCATAGGTCAATGATTTAAACCCATTGTCGGACGCGAGGAGGCCTGCCATTAAGGCATGCAGGTCCCAAAGTACTATTGGTTTCTAAGTCTAGCTCCTGGATAATGTGCTGAAGTTGACAGGAATAGACTCATCGAAGGAGGGCCTTGATGTATCCCCCATCAATGACACAAAACTGACACAGAGATGTAATTGGTTGATCAAATGAACATGGACTAACACAGGTATTGGAATAAAATATTTGTGATGGATGACTCTTAAAGAAGGTACTTCTCTTGAACATTGAGGCATAACAATAGAAACTTGACATGGACCAAAACTTGATAATGCAATGGATGTTGTGATTTTACGTCGGGTGATCCAAAGGAGTGAGGAAACTCAAAGGATTGGTTCAGTGCAGAGTTTCAATAGATTGAAATACGTGCAAAGATAAAATGCCATATTCAAGGGCGACTGTAAGGGTTACTAGTAATGTTCTCAAAAATTGTTTGGCTTGCTTCCTTTAGTTTTTCCTCCATCCAGATAGACGAGTACCTCTTTTTAATTTAACGAGCTCAAGGAGGGTAACACATGCTTGATATAACTCACCTTCAGTAAGTCCCTCTTCCTTTGTTTAGCAAACTGGAAGAAGTAGGGGTTCGGTCTCATATGATCCCTTCAATGTATGATCACTTAACGAGTCCAGAGAAGGTAAACTCGATGGTTTTTCATAGTTAGAGAGTCTGAAAACAACTTAAAGATGACTCCAATGTTGTCATTTTTTGTAATGTTAGTCTTGCGAGGCCGAAAAAGAGATAAATTATCACTCGAAAGATTCCCTTTCAAACCTTTTAACGAGTGGGAAAGGAAGCAAGATCACTCGACAATCTTTTCATGTTTAGAGAGTCTGAAAAGAGCTTAAAGACGACTCCAAGGGGTTCCTTTTTCGTATATCCATGCGAGTCTGAAAAAGTGATAAAAGTTTACTCGGTTACATTCTCATGTTTTTTGAGCACGAGAAATAACAAAGATTAAGCTCGGTATGCCCCCATCTTGAAAGCTAGTGGCTTAACTCTAGAATGATCATCAAAGGCTGGAGACATGCCCTCCAAGCTTCAATTCATTCACCAACTTTGAGTTTGTCACCAATTCTCTACTAGATGGAGAAAAGGATAAGGGTGGATGAAATAAAGGTTCAAAAGAGGTGACCGTTTCATTTTTTAACGAAATTGACATAGGAAAAGAACTATGCTTAGGGCTCCGGGTTCAATCCCCAAATTATTGTTTCATTTTTTAACGAGATTGCTATAGAGAAGAAAACTATGCTCAAAGATTATGTTTCATTTTTTAACAAGCTTGCCACAGAGAGGAAAACTATGCTCATGACCTCTGTTTCATTTTTTAATGAACTTGCTACAGAGAAGAGAAACTATGCATGTGGCTTATGTTTTATTTTTTAACGAGCTTTCCACAGAGAGGAAAACTATGCTCGCGACCTCTGTTTCATTTTTTAATGAAATTGCTATAGAGAAGAGAAACTATGCTCGTAACCTCTCCTTGATCATGGCTGCTGAGAGAATAAAGCTCTAGAAGGACACGATGTCAAGGGACAAAACTTAGTCATGGCTTCCAAGATATCTTCACTGGATGGAAGAAAATCACTCTAGAAGGAACACATGTCGAGGGTTACGACAGGGGTAAGGAGATCAGGCTCCAATAGCCCTAGCGAAGAGATCACCATGTCAACTACCAGATCTAAATCATCTGAAGTTTAAGTCATGGGAGATAACACCACATAATTGACATGTGGTAGGGGTGATACTGGCTACATATAAGAACCATTTAGGGAGGTAATCTAGTCAGGACCAATGAATGAAAGTTGATCAATAGTCAGCATCCTTCCATTGTGTGGGAAAGATATCACATGAAAAAGAGTGGACACAATAGCTTTCATGGAATAGACATAATCCCGCCCAATGAGTAAAGAGAAATCCAAGGGGTCTCAGACTACCATGACATCAATAAAGACAGTTTTCCCTCCCAAAGTTACAGAAAACTGAGGAAGGGTCCCTAAAGGTTGACTAGTTCTTATGTTAGAAGCTAACAGATTTTGTGTAACCGGTGCAAGATGAGGACAACCCAAAGTGTGCCAAGAAACAGAAGACAAAATACTAACAGACACACCTTCATCTATTAGCATTTGAGGAACGTCCCGACCACAAACCTGTACTCTAATCTGGAAAGGAATGTGAGAGGGAAGACGAGGTTCAGTTAGCGCACCCCAATAAAAAGGGATGGCCTCATTACTTGGAGGGGGTTTCGTGGGAGAAGGAGGAATGCCCCCCAGTATGGTAGATTCTATATCAACGAGAAAAACGTGGGCAGTATCGGGTTTACTCTCTAGAGGGAGAGTATGATCGACTGATGATGGGATCGGATCGACCACACTGGCAGTCTTCAGAGGAAGAGTGGGATTGACCGATGATATAAACAGAGAAATCACTTTGGCACTCTTCGGATGAAGGGTGGGACTGACCGAGGAAGGGACAGGATCAATCACTTTGGCACTCTTCAAGGGAGGAGTGGGATCGACCGATGGCGGAACCGGATCGACCACTTTGGTTTCACTCTTTTGATGAAGAGTGGTGTTGATCGATGATGGAACTGGATCAACTACTTGGGTTTCACTTTTCAACTGAAAAGTGGGGCCGATAGATGACAAAACTGGATCAACTACTTCGATGAGTGGTTCAACCAAGGATGAAACTAGATTGACCACCTGATCAACTGAACTGACCAGGGATGGAACCGGATTGACCAGTCCATGAACTAACGATGGGTTGGGGGAAATCTTATGATAACCTTTTGGAAGTTGAATTTTTTCCAAAAGAGAAGAAGCCTCGTCCATACAAGGGAAAAAGTAAGAATAATGATCGCCTTCACATAACATAGAAGGAAATTTGACAGTTGTCTTCTTCTTACCAACCTTGACGTCACTAGTTGACGAGGTATCACCAGCATGACCAACAGAGGCCGATGATGTGGAGGACCACATTTCTAAGACTTTGGAAATACTAGGGAAATTCCTCAGAAAGTGGTCACCCTTACAAACACTGCAAGGGAATTTGGGTTTCAGATTCTTCTTTTTAATCTTGTTGACCTCATCAACACTCCTAGTACTATTAAAAATAGGTGGTTTCTAGGATTCAACATCTTATGTTGTTGGAGCCTTGGTCATTTTCAGGTTCTTCTTATTCTTCTCTTTCTGTTTCTTTTTCTTCTAATCAACCTGGATACTTTCTTTAGATATTTCACTAGTCGAAGAAGGAGAAAGGGAAGGAGACTTAATGGGTGAAGAAGGCGAAAAGTCAACATGAGGTTGATGTGTGGGTGGTGTACTGACATCTAAAGTATTAGGTGCATTTGAAGCATTGGGAGGATTCGAGATCACCTGAGTGGGGAACAACCAAACCAGTAATCTGATGGTGAGTCCTGGAAGACTCAATGTGGAAATGTACGAAGGACCAAAGTTTCCAAAAGAAGGAAAGGTATAAGGTTCCCCGGGAGAAGGGGTTCCTCCATTGGTACTCTCAGGATTTGATTCCATTAACACTGACTCGACCTAAGGTCCACTAAGTAACACAACCAACCCATGCTATGAATCTGAGAAGCAAAAATTCAAACAAAACCTTCCCATAATGAAACCACTAGTTGGTGATGAAATCCAATGTCGTGAGATCAAAATAGGAAGAGGCAGGGATAGGGCGGGTGGATCAGTTACATTGGCAACTTGCTTAATGGACTTATGCCTTGGTGCAAGCTTCCACGTAGTAATTGTGGATCTACCCTCCAAGGAGCCCGAGTGAGTTTGACTGTCTGTTCTAGGTACATTGAGACTTCTCTTCACCATCACCTTGTGTGAGACCCTAAATATTATGGCTACTAAGGTCACCACTTCACAGTCAACCCCTAGGCGGGTACAATCGACAGGCCAGTCAGAACGTATGGGCAGGATAACAAGTCCGAAATCAACTCAAGAGGCTCCCACACATAAACTTGCATATACCCTCAAGTGACCCCCAATATATGATCCGATTACTACAAATGGTTGAACCACAGAGGGATAATCTCTGTAACTCTCTTGAACGCGACCTCGTGTGTAACCCCTATGTGAGAGGGGGATCCCAGAAAGCCTATACGGAAATTGGATTTGCTCTCCTTATCGCAAGATGCTAAGTTTGTTTGATAGCTTTGGAAAGTTATCCTTTCAACCTATTCCAAAGCCCTACACCTTAAACTAATGTAGGTTTGTTAACAAAGATGTAAAAAGTTTGATAAATTTTAGTTAAGCGTTGATTTTAGTGGTTGTTGTTTACTGATCCAGGGGATCAAATTTTGATGAAAATTCAAAGTTATTAGAATCGCTTCAAAATGAATAGGCACATAGGCCTCGTCATCACAAACCCAACACACTTTGAACGGGTTCAAACGGACATCGGATGAGTGAGATATCGTGTTCTGTTCAATTTGCCAAACAGGTAAAAATTTGTTGACTGTACAGTCCGTACAAGTGATGATGTGTCAGGTGTTGATTTGATATGCTGACTTGGCAGGTCCGTATGCTCACGTGGTAGGTGATGACATGGCAAGTGTGTTGATTAAGGTTGGTTGTCATTGATGTCAACTCTTGAAGAAAGACCCATAGCACAAAGTTTTGGGTAATGGACCCAATAGTGTTTGATGTAAATATGACTCATTATTGTTTTGTCATGGTTGATAAGAAGTAAATATGGATGAACTCCAAAGTGGTCCCCTTATGGTGAAAGCCCTCACGGGAAGACGCTTTGTGGAGTAAGAGAACCCATGCTTAATTATGGAATAATGAAATGAAGGAAAGTGAATTTGTCAGGGAAAATATCCTATATGGATAGTTCTTATCATTTCATTTCCGGTGGTATGTGGAACGTCACATAATTCCTCACGGTTAGAGAGTTATGGCCATGAGAAGTTGGAGACCCCAGGTTTGGGTAATGGACCCAAGATTGTTTGATGGGTAA
>ML787582.1:49143-71498 GCA_009831015.1 Picea engelmannii
GCCAGAGAATTGGGGAGTTGGAGCTTCCCTCAGGTTGTAGCCTGAGAAACTAGGGGTTTGGAGCCTCCTTCCAGTTGCAGCTAGAAAAAAAAGGAAGTTGGTGCTTCCAATGAATGTAATTCTTCAAGACATATAAGAAAAATCATTCTGTGGTTTTCTCCCGATTTGGGTTTCCACGTAAAACATTGGTGTACTGTGCATGTGTGTGATTGTTTATTTATCATTGCTCATTATTGGATAATAATTCTACATTGATATAACATTTGAAGAAAAAGGATTATAATTACGTTATTACTGATTCACCCCCCCTCTCAGTAATCCAACAAAGTGCTGAGTGGACAGCTGAGGGTCGACGTGGGTGAATCATCTTTCGACACGTGGCACATTAATGGAAAATGGTTTGGTGCCACATGGCCCAGGTGTGGGCTGCCACGTGGCACCTTGAGTTTAGTGTATAAAATATTATGGAGTCTGTGGGGATTGAACCCCGGACTTCCACACACATGCAATGTCTTAGCAAAGGCCGCCCTGCCAAAGTGCCACACATTGTTACTTAACTATGTAATGCGCAAATATTTATTTAAGTTTGTTATTGTTGTAATTTGGGCATAAGTCCGGGCTGGGGCTTAACCCCAGCCCTCGGTTTTGAACTCTGCTCCATGTGACCACCATTACAAAATGACGCATGGGTTTATATTTCAAGCGGTTGTACCTCCACGCGTCACCACTTGTCAAACCCTCAGCCTTTCATTTAACGGACCCTACGTAATCACTGGGACATGGCCATATGGCCCCCCATGCGCCTAACACCTCCATCTTTGGGGGCCCAAAATCCACAAACGATGCAACATTTTGGCACCAATCATGGGAATGTGCATGGGAGCTGGGTTTAGGCACGGGAAACACACAGAATCCAAGTTAGACACACATAGGTGCTATTTGGCAAACCAGAGATAACAAGCTTGAAGGGGAAACTTCCAGGAAGCCTATCTTCTTCATTTGTTTGCCAAACCAGGTGCCGAAAAAGCCCAGATAGGGGTTTTTGGACGTTCTAGAACGATTGGAGGCATCTATTTGGCATTTTGAGCACTGTAAAGCACTGATTTTAGCAATTTGAGAAAATAATATAAGACATCCATTGGAAGCTGGACCAGGAGATGTAGCCCAAGAGAGGGGTGAACTCCTTTATCATTTGTTATGTTATGTGTTTACTGTTCACTGTTATTTGTTGGTTATTATCTGCATCTTGAATGGAAAGTTTCTCTAACTTATGTGTTTGCAAATTGATCCTTTTGCCTAAGCACACTTAATTAAAAACTTGCAAATATTTCAAAGATACAAGCCTTTTCATTTTCAGATCAAGTTGGTATCAGAGCATAGGTTTTTGAAAGCTTGATTATTTGCAAGTGTTTGTTTTCTGATGCTCACAAGGTTGAAGCTCACAAGAGGAGAAGGTCAACTTGTAAAGCCAAGTTCTCAACTGTCAAGAATAAGGACTATACAATCACCTCAAGCTTCAAGGAGGCATTCACCAAGTATGGATCATGGAGAGAGTCATGAAAATATTCCTTCTGAAGATGAAGATTTCAGAAAGGAGTTCATGGATATGAGAGAAATGATGAAAATATTGTTGGAAGAAAGGAATGCAAGGATGCAAGGTTAAACCTCCAACCCTTCAAAGGACAAAAGAGACAGTGGTGATAAAACTCCAAAAGGAAATGGAGGAAATGGTGATACTCCACCTCCCTTACCTCCATCTTCCACTTCTTCTACCATTTCACAACCACCTCCAAATTCTGCAAAGAGACATGGTAAAATTACTCCACAAATTCATTTGTTAAAGCTTGACATTAAATTTGAATTTCCAATGTACAATGGAGAGGTAAATGCTGATAAATTAGATAATTGGATTCGTCAGATTGAAGTGTATTGTAGGATACAAAGAATTCAAGATGATGAAACTAAGATTCAACTTGCTTCTTTAAGATTAGATAGTGTAGTACTCATTTGGTGGGAAGCCAAAACTCAAGAGGATATGAAGAAACATGGTAAAATTTTATCCTCTTGGAATGATTTAATTGTTGCAATTAAAAAACAATCTTATCCATTAGCATACATGTAGAAAGCTATTATGGATTGGAAAAATTTTAGACAAGCTAAAGGGAAAAATATGCAAAGTTTTACTCAAGAATCTAGGAGAAGAGATTTGGTTTTGGGAGTAGATTTGTGTTCTCAAGAAACTTTACTCAAATACATTGGAGCTTTACATAGTTACTTGAGACATACAATACTCATGTTTAACCCTTCAAATCTAGATGAATTTTGTGTTCAGGCAACTCATTTGGAAGCAAGAGGGGGGAATGAAACTCATGAGGGAAGAAAGAAGCCTTTCAATCATGGAGACAAGAGAAAGAGGAAGTTCAAGGGAAATGGAAAAAAATTGCTTCTGTTAAGAAAGAGGGAGAAAAATTTACATGCAAACACTGTTCAAAGGATGGCCATGATGAAGACCATTGTTGGAAACTTCATCCTAAAAAAAATCCCAAAAAGTTCAGCAACAAAGGGAAGCCAAAGACTGTTGCAACCATACAACAAGATTTAGGTTTTGATTCAGGTGATGAAAAAAAAATTACAACCATGGGTTATCAAGGTAAGGGTTCTTTTGCAAGTACTAGTTCTTCAAGTCGTAGTAGCCTCAATGAAACTCAACAAGAAAAAGAAAGAATAGAGCTTTTTCACATAAGGGTTGTTTCAAAACATACCAAGATAGGTACTCTTTTTTATATTAGATCTCAATCAAACCTCATATCTGAAGACACTGTCAAGAAATTAATTTTGGAAACTATTCCACATCCTAAACCATACCCTCTAGGTTGGATATGTGACAATGCTAAATTGTAGGTGACAAGAAGGTGTAAACTTAGATTTGCCATCACTGCAAATTTTATAGATGAGGTAGAACTTGATGTTATTCCTTTGGATATATGTGGTATTGTGTTGGGAATCCCATACCTATATGATAGGAGAGCCATCTTTCATCGTCATGAGAATAGGTATCATTTGTTTAAAAATGGAGTTGAGTACATTGCTAAAGCAGATACAAAAAAAATGAATTTGTCACTTGTAAATGCGGGACAAATGAAGAGATTAGTCAATGCTAGTAATAATTTTGTCCTCTTGATGATTAAACCCAAAGACATTGTTGAAAAAGAAGTTTTCCAAGGTGATGCAAAGTTGAAATCTGATTTATATGAGGTTGTTAACCAATATGATGATATGTTTCAGGAACCGAAGGGATTGACTCCAAGAAGGGGTATCCAACATGAAATACAATTGCAACAAGATTGTTCTCTTCCAAACATTGGTATGTACCGGATGTCAGTCATGGAGAATGTTGAAATTAAAAAACAAATCCAAGAATTGCTTGACAAAGGGGTCATCATGCCAAGCACATTGCCATGTGGATCTCCAATTGTTTTAGTGCCAAAGAAAGATGGTACATGGCACATGTGTGTAGATTTCACGGCCTCGAACAAGATTACGGTAAAGAATCCTTATCCTCGTCCTAGAATTGATGATTTGCTTGATCAATTGAAAGATGCTAAGTATTTTACTATGTTGGATTTGAGAAGTGGATATCATCAGATTAGGATTGTTGAAGGAGACACATGGAAGACAACCTTCAAAACAAAGCAAGGCTTGTTTGAGTGGATGGTAATGCCATTTGGACTTTGTAATGCTCCTGCTACTTTCATGAGAGTTATGAATGATGTCTTAAGGCCTTTTCTTGATGATTGTGTTATTGTCTACTTGGATGACATTTTTTTTTAGCAAATCTCGTGAAGAGCATGTTATGCATGTAAAGCAATTTTTAGATGTCTTGAGAAAAGAAAAGTTGTTTTTGAAGATGTCTAAATGTGAGTTTGGAAAGACCTCACTTGTTTACTTGGGGCATATTGTTGGTGGAGGAGAACTGGAAATTGATCCTTCCAAGGTCAAAGTCATATTGGAGTGGTCCAATCCCAACAATGTGACAGAGGTAATAAGTTTTTTGGGAGCAAACCAATATTGAAGAAAGTTTATTGCTAACTTTTCTTCAATTACAACTCCATTACATGCAGTGAAAAGCATCAAGCAAGTCTTCCAATGGGGAGGCAAGCAACAAAAGGCTTCTGATACTTTGAAGGAGAAAATCAGTTCAGCCCCAGTTCTTGCACTTCCAAATTTGAGACAACCTTTTGAAATCCAAACTGATGCAAGCAATTATGCAATGGGAGCAGTCTTGTTACAACATGATAAGCCCATTTGTTTTCATTATGAAACTTTTAATGGTGTTGTGATTAACTATCCTACTTATGATAAGGAGTTGTATGCATTGGTGCAAAGTGTGAAAAAATGGAAACATTATTTGTTGGGAAAATAAACTATCATTCACACAAATCATCAACCATTTCAATACTTACAATCATAAACAAAGCTACAAAAAGCAAGACAATTCAGATGGATGGGTTTTCTACAACAATTCCACTTGGTTATAAGGTGTAATAAGGGAATTTATAACAAAGTCGCTGACATGTTTTCTAGGCCTATTATTAGTGCTTCAGTTATTCTTAAGCATAATCCTATCATGCATGAGAGCTATGTTGAGCAGTATTCTTTAGATGTTGATTTTAAAGAAGTATATGCAACTTTGTGTCATTCTAACCATGTTGAGGAATTGGATTACCATGTGCATGATAATCTTTTGTATCATCTTGGCAAGCTATGTATTCCACAGGGTGAAAGAATCAACATTATAAGAGAAGCTCATTCTTCTCTTATTGTTGGTCACTTTAGTGTAGGCAAGACGGTGTCTAATTTACAAAGGTATTGTTATTGGCCTAAAATGAATGAAATTGTTTCAAGATATGTTAGAGGATGTTCATTATGTGCTACAAGAAATCCTAGCAATAGAAATTTGGGTTTGTATACTCCACTTCTGTTTCCTTCTCGTCCTTGGGAACACATTTCCATGGACTTTGTAGGAGGTCTACCTATGTCAAAAAAAAATCATAATGATCTTTATGTTGTGGTTGACCGTTTCAGCAAAATGTGTATTTTGATTCCTTGTAAGAAGCAGGTTATAGCTGAGAAAATGGCACAAATGTTCTTTCAACATGTTTGGGTACATTTTGGGTTGCCTAAATCCATTATTTCTGATTGATATTATCGATTTATTGGGAACTTTTGGTCAAGTTCATGGGCACTCATGGACACCAAACTGAAAAAGAGCACAACTTTTCATCCATAAACCGATGGTCAAACATAAGTGGTTAATGGAACAGTGGTGCATATTCTTCGTGGTTATTACACCAAGCATCCTAAACATTGGGATGATCATTTACACTACATTCATCATGCTTACAACCGGACTAAGCACTCTTCAACTCAAACATCACCATTTGAAGCATGTTTTGGATATTTGCCCAAATCTCCTTTACATTTTATCTTTGGGAAAGATATTGCTATTGATGGTCAATATGACATTGATAGGGAAGAAAATTTCATTGAACAAATTCATTTGATACATCAAATGGTACAAGAACAGTTGGAAAAGAGTCAAGCCAAGTACAAGACAAGACATGACAAGCATCGTGTTGATCACAGTTTCCAAGTTGAAGATGAAGTTTGTCTTTACATTAGAAAGGAGAGGCTTAAAGGAGAAGGTAAAAAATTGAAACCAATTAGATATGGACCTTTCAAGGTTCTTGAAAATATTGGTAACAATGCCTTCCGTTTGGATTTGCCTCGTTATATGCAAATGTATGCAGTTGTCAATGTTGAGAATTTGAAATTGTATGAGATTCCTTTGATTGATGATCAAGGAGAGCATGTTTAGATTCCTTCTATATATGATTTCTCGCCATAATATCTTACATAACTGCATGAAGACACAATGCTTGATAGGAGGATGAGAACTTCAAAATGGGGAAATGTGGAATATCTTCGAGTTGGTCTTAAAAACACAAATCCAAGCAAGGCCAAGTGTATTGAGGTTGGAAAGGTGAGGGATTTGTACCCTCATCTTCAAATAGACTGAAAGTAGTCTTTTGGAGGTCCAAAAGCTTCCCAATGGGGAGGAGTGATCCAAGGGATCAAATTTTTCTTAAAATTCAAAGTGCTCAGAATTGCTTCAAAATGAACAAGTACGTAGGCCTTGTCGTCACAAACCCAACACACTTCGTACGTGTTCAAACAAACATCGGATGAGTGAGATATCACGTTCTGTTCAATTTTCCAAACAGGCAAAAATTTGTTAACTGTACAGTCTGTACAAGTGATGATGTGGCAGGTGTTGATTGGATATGCTGACGTGACAAGGTATTATGCTAACATGGCAGGTGATGACATGGTAGGTGTTGAGTGGACAGCCAAGGTTTGACATGGGTGAATCATCTTTTGACACATGGCACATTAATGGCAAATGTTTTGGTGCCACGTGGCCCAGTCATGAACTACCACGTGGCACCTTAGGTTTAGTGTATAAAATTTTATGGAGTCGATGGGGATCGAACCCCAGACCTCCACACACATGCAATGTCTTAGCAAAGGCCGTCATGCCAATGCGCCACACATTGTTACTTAACTATGTAATGCACAAATATTTATTTAAGTTTGTTATTGTTGTAATTCGGGCGCAGGTCCGGGCTGGGGCTTAGCCCCACCCTCAGCTTTGAACTCCGCACCATGTGACCACCATTACAAAATGGCGCGTGGGTTTAGATTTCAAATGGTTGTACCTCCATGCATCACCACTTTTCAAACCCTCAGCCTTGCATGCAATGGCCCCTACGTAAGCTCTGGGACGTGGCCATATGGCCCCCCATGCGCCCAACACCTCCATCTTTGGGGGCCCAAAATCCACTAACGATACGACATTTTGGCACCAATCATGGGAATGCATGCAGGAGCTAGGTTTAGGCATGGATAATGTGCAAAATCTAGGTTAGACAAACATAAGTGTTATTTGGCGAATGAGAGACAACAAGCTTGAAGGGGAAACTTTCAGGAAGCCTATCTTCTTCATTGTTTTTCCAAACCAGGTGCCGAAAAGGCTTAGCTAGGGGTTTTTGGACATTCTGGAGCCATTGGAGCCATCTATTTGGAATTTTGAGCACAATAAAGCACTGATTTTAGCACTTTGAGCAAACAATATAAAATATCCATTGGAAGATGGACCAGGAGATGTAGCCCAAGAGAGGGGTGAACTCCTTTATCATTTGTTGTGTTATGTGTTTATTGTTCACTGTTATTTGCTAGTTATTATCTACATATTGAATGGAAAGTTTCTCTAACTTATGTGTTTGCAAATTGATCCTTTTTCCTAAGCACACTTAATTAAAAACTTGCAAATATTTCAAAAATACAAGCCTTTTCATTTCCATATCATTTACTTAGAGGTGTATGAGAGTGAAAACTGATGATATTGTGACTCAGTTTCCAAAACATGCATAAGAAATGATAAGCATTCTTTTCTTTCAATGAATGTCTAGTTAAGGGAAGGAGAAGGATTTTCCTTTCACTTTCAAACACTAAGATGCAATGACCTCATACAATAGTCCTCAATAAAGAATCTAATACAATGCTAAAATGTTTATATATGACTGATAACCAGTTGATATAAATATTCCTATGCTAATCGGACTTCAAGAGTTGTGAGATTTAAGAAATATGGAAGCAAACTTCACATAAGAAAAAAGACACCCTTGTTGTGATCAAACAAGAAACAAAAAACCAAAAAACTCAAAAGGAAAGGAAAAGATCTTGGACAAGATGACTCAAAGATCAGAAAGAAAAGTACAAAAGACCTTTGAAACTCCTTACAATGTTTTCACTCACTCATATAAACGAGAAGAAAACAACAAATTGACTCCAAATCGTCAAGGACAAAGAGTTATTTGCAAAGTGATGCAAGAGCATTGTAAGCAGTCAAGAGAGCGTGAAGGTGGAAGACAGCTGGAAGACCACCAGTGCACGTTTTGAAATATTTTTGAACATTAATGTAACAGTTAAAGGGAAGCGTACTTGCATATTGTAAATGGATCTTGAGCGATTGCACTCATCTATAAAAAACTAAGGAATTTATGCGTAGTTAATGAATGTGGGTAGGTTTGAATGAAGATTAGACAGTTTTAGGAATAGGAGGGAAAACGACTATAGACACCCTCATATTAATATCTTTGTATCAATCAGAATTAGTATGATTGTAACATTAGAGGGCACAGAGAAGAGGAGAGTTGTAGCAGAGAGTTGTGTAGAAGAACCCATGTACAGAAGTTGTGAATTAATATATAAAGCTTTGATTCAACTTCATCATGTTATGATGCTTTCTGTGCATACATGGTGAATGGCATGCTTATGGTTGTTTATTCTCTTTGTTATGCATTTTCTTTAATATTGTGTGAATGTATGATTTCATGTTGAATGTTTGAAGTCTGAGAGAGAGAGAGAATGCGTTTCAATTGTTTCTCTTCCTGAGTGAGAGAATATCCTGCAAGGAGTGCAGTGAAAAAGTCCGCAAGGAGTGCGTTGACGAAGGTTCAGAGTTTCATCTCTAAAATCTCAGCAGGGATACCATTGTTCACATTTCAACATAAGTGTAGGAGTAGCACAGAAGCCGTGTAAGGTGTACACAGGCTGATCGAGACCTTTGAACTCATCAACCAAGGTTGAGATATTGAAGGACTATTATTGCAGGAGGGTGCACAGAGTCAAGAATCCAAATACTTGAAAGTATTTGAGGGATTGCCACAAGGAGTGCATGCAGGAGTTTTTTTTTAGAAGACTCGAAATTGTGAAGAAAGCTCAGGAGGGGTAGAGTCGTTGAAGTTTTAAATGGAGGACAAGGTCGAGTTACTTCAAAGGGAGACAAGGGTTGAAGTCACCCAACAGAAGTTAAGTTCCAGTGGAAGAACCTTGGTTTACTTCGCAGGAGTTATCAAGAAGCAACGAGCGATCGTAATTTTCTGTGGGGAATTCTTCCCCAGTGGAGTCGCCAATTTCTGTTACAGGTGAATCCCCTTGCGGACAAGTGGATTCCCTCTTGGTCTCTAGACTCCTAAGGCCAAGACAGAAAAGTGCTTAACATGGACACTGACATCCTTTTAGATCTAATTAGGCTAACATATCAAGAGGAAGGAGAAAGAAATGTACCTTATTAATGAGGCTTGTCCTTGTAAAGTCCAGACTGAGCTTCAATCTTGACCTCTCTGATAGGTCCTGTAGAACAAACAAAGATACAATTGACTACCTACTCTAATGATATTATCTCAAATATAGATCCATCTACTACAGACAATCTCATGTGGAACAAGCATAAGTTTGAAAGAAATAGGACAAGCATTTATGTATTGATAAGAACAACACAAGCATTGATGTATTGATGTATTGATGTAAAAGTACTTTCAATCTTTTGATGAAGGTGCAACAACTTCTTCCATTTCTCCTTGTCTAACCCATTTTCTCAAGTAATCTACACTGATTGCTTTGATGACATACCACTTATAGCATCATAAGTTTGGTATCAATCTCTAGTCTCCATTGTTCTATATGTTGCCTATGAGATCATAGGTTTCATACCTCTAATATTTTTCATGTATGTTTCACCATGAGAAGGCTTCCTTATATAACCTTGGAGAGGTCCAACCACTTGAGAGATATTTGGGATAATTTTAGGATTCCTCTCCCTCAGTTGAGTATCCTCCCTAAGATCATGCCTTGATCCAAGACTTGAATCCAACTACCTTCATATATTGAGGGGATTGTCCGCTGATTTCCTCCAACAAACCAAACATTCACTCATAAAGTGTAGCGCTCCTCCAAAAGGGTGCACAGAGCACTCAAACACTCCCCCAAAGAGGCCCAAGGAGTACTAGCACTCCTTGACAGTGGGTAGGGGAGCACTCGTCTCCAAAATCCATTTTTGAGTGGTTCTTTCAGTGGAAAAAGGTTTTTACTCCATGCCAAGTGATTTCTCTTCTTCAAAACTAGTCTTTGAGTTGTCTTAAGTGTCCTTATGATGTCGTTAGAGGCAAGACATAGGCAAGATGGAAGTATGGTGTTTTTGACACTTGCAACACTTGTGGTCAAGATGCGACACTTGCAGACAAGATGTGACACTTAGAGGATCTAGAGAAGTGACAGGGTGGTTAGAGGCAGGAGAGCTTATCACTCTAGGATCCAGAATCAACGTGGACCATTGATCATGTTTTGTACAAGACGTCAGATCATTTCTACATTTCAGGGATCCCAATGACCAGGAGTTGAGCACAGCGAAATGAAAATCCCGAAGTCACGAGTTGCGATAGGAGTTGGAATAGAGTTTCAGGGTTTCAACACTTCGGGTGTCGGGAAACAGAGAAGGCAGTGCTTTGGGAGTAAGAGTCCTGAACACCTCAAAGAGTGACAGGTGGCAGGAGTCTACGTCAAAGGTAGAAAACCGCAAGGACAACAGTTCGTGCGTCTTTGTCAATTGGCAGAGTCAAACCTTGTTGACCGTTTCGGGGTTCAAAGATCGAAGGACAGGGAGCCTTGCGTCCGGATTCGAGAAATTGTGAAGTCCGAAATATTGATGAAGTGAGAAGCCTGTTGAAAACTTAACCTTTGCTGAGTGCATCAGAGTTGAAAAATTCAGGGTTTGAAGGTTGTAGGGACATGAATCCTTGACATCAGGGATCGCGAAATCGTGAACCTCGAAGTTCTGAACTTGCGAAAGGCACGATCCTATTTTGGGTAAGGAGATTTGGGTTGATTCTTCGTGTTTTATCCTGCGGGAACACCCATAAGGACTTGTGGATACACTATTGTGTGTGAAGGGTACTTCCCGAGGGGAAAACCAAAGAGTCAATTAGACTCAAAAGGAAGATTAGAACGATCCTGTGTGGACCTCAACTTGAGGGTTTTGGGGATCTGCATCAGTTGTGGTATCAGAGCACATAAAGGTTTCTTTTCTTTCTATAGCAGAGGAAGGAAGAATATTTCTCAGCCATGCTGTCGAGAAGAAGAGACAGACCAATTCCTAATCCAGCGGTGGAAAGGGAAATGCGTGAACTACGTGCCAGGATTGATTCCATGGAGACAACACAGAGATGCACAGTCGACACTAGGGATATCAGTGAGGCTGACAGTGAAAATGAAGTTGGACATGGAGAAGAAGTTGCAGTCAAAGATGCTATAGATTAACGCCTATTCAGGGTTGTTGCAAGGATAGGTGCCAGGGAAAAAATGGAGATTCCCATGTATGAGAGGAACCTAGATGTTGAAGAGCTTCTAGATTGGATTAGAGCTCTGGATAAATACTTCGATTATGAGGATGTCGAGGAAGACAGGAAATTCAAACATGTTGTCAGAAGACTTAAAGGGAATGAAACATTATGGTGGGATGAATTGCAGGCTAACAGATGCTACAAAGGCAAGCAGAAAATCAAGAGTTGGGATAGAATGGTTGTGAATATGAAAGCCAAGTTCATACCCAAGGATTATCAAATTACTCTATTTCGGAGGATGCAAAACTTGAGACAGAAGCTGATGTCAGTGAAGGAATACACTGAAGAATTCTACAAGATCAACGTCAGAGCAGGCCATCGAGAAAGAAATAATGAAAAGGTTGCCAGGTACATGAATGGTATGTGATATGACATCCAAGATGAGATGAGCATGATGATCATTTGGATTGTAGAAGATGATTATCAGATGGCTCTGAAAGATAAAGATAAGTTGAGCCGAAAGCAAGGTCAAAGAGGTTGAGGTAGAAGTCAAGTTAGAGGAAAGACAATTGCCCAAGACAGAGCTCATAAACCTCAAGAAGAGGGGAAGAAACCTCAACCTCAACATGCAAGAGGAGGAAGCTCACAGAGAGGATAGTATGCTGATAGAAATACTTTTCCTCGAACCCGAGGAAGAGGAAAAGGTAGAGGTGGAGAAATAAAATGTTTTACCTATGGAAAACATGGACACAAATCCCATGAATGTCCATATAGAAAGAAAGAAGGAGGTGAAACTCACATTGTCGAAGCACAAGGATGGAATGTTGAGGCAGAAGATGCTAAGGGTGGAAGATCACTGATGATGAGGAAATTTCTCTTAACATCAAAGAAGGAGGCTGAGAACCCATCCCAAAGGAACACACTTTTTTGGACTTCTTGCAAGACCAAAGATAGGGTATGCAAAGTCATCGTGGACAACGGTAGCAAAAACAATCTTGTTTCTACAGAGATGGTAGAAAAGCTGGAGCTGGAGACTATTGAACATCCAAGCCCATACAGAGTTTCATGGCTACAAAAAGGACATCAGGTAAATGTCACTAGACAATGTCTAGTTGAATTTAAAATAGGAGGATATAAGGATGAAATACTATGTGACGTCATTCCCATGGATGTTTGTCATCTATTGTTGGGTAGACCATGGAAATATGATAGGAATGTGATTCATGATGGGAGAAAGAACGCATACACCCTGGAGAAGAATGGGAGAACTCACATGTTGTTGCCGATTAAGGATAAAGAAGTTAAACCTGAGGTAAGCAACACTGTACTTCTCATGAGTGGGAAAGAACTACTTAAGGAGGTTAAGAAGAAGGAAGATACACAATTCATTGTGGTCAAGAAGCCTAGAATTGTTTTAACCAGTACAAGAGTGGATGATTTGCCAGAGGAAATCCAGAAGTTGCTCGAAGAGTTTGTTGATATAGTAGTGGATGAACTACCTCGTTCGTTGCCACCGATTAGAAGTATAAGCCATCACATCGATCTTATACTTGGAGATAGTTTACCAAACAAAGCAGCGTATAGATTGACACCACAGGAGAATGAAGAAGTCAAGAGACAAGTCCAGGACTTAATGGACAAAGGATTGGTTAGAGAGAGCTTGAGTCCATGCGTTGTTCCAACAGTGCTCAGCCCAAAGAAAGATGGAGGCTAGAGAATGTGTACAGACTTGAGGGAAATCAACAAGATTACCATCAGATATAGATTACCATTGCCAAGGATGGATGATTTGATGGATTGCTTGATTGGAGAAAGATTTTTTTCAAAGATTGATTTGAAAAGCGGATATCATCAAATTCGTATGAGAGAAGGTGATGAGTGGAAAACAACATTCAAGACACATGAAGGGCTATATGAATGGCTTTTCATGCCATTTGGCTTAACAAATGCACCTAGTACTTTCATGAGATTGATGAATGAAGTCTTGAAGGATTTCATAGGAAAATTCGTCATTGTATATCTTGATGATATATTGATTTTCAACAAAAATGAAGCAGAGCATTTAAAGCATTTAGCTACAGTGATGAGGAGATTACAGCAAGAGAAGTTGCTGATAAATATGAAGAAATCAACATTTATGAGGACAGATCTCATTTATTTGGGTTTTGTTATCTCTACAAATGAGCTGAAAATGGATCCGGATAAGGTAGAGGTGATTAAGAATTGGCCATCACCGAGAAGTGTATTTGAGGTTCGAAGCTTCCATGGTTTAGCTAGTTTCTACAGGAAATTCATCCGAAATTTTAGTGGGATTAGCGCACCAATGATGGACATGGTGAAGAAAAGACACAAGTCTTTTCACTGGATAGAAGAAGTAGAGAAAAGTTTCAACTTGTTGAAGAGGAAGATTACTGAACAACCAATTCTGGTGCTGCTAGATTTCAGTAAGACATTTCAGGTCAAGTGCGACGCTAGTGGATTTGCAATTGGAGCGGTCTTGAGCCAAGATGACAGGACGATCACATACTTTAGTGAGAAACTGAATGAGGTGAAGATTAAATACTCAACATATGACAAAGAATTCTATGTTGTCATACAAGCGCTGAAGAAATGGAGACATTATTTGGTTCCTAAAGAGTTGGTTTTGTACAATGACAATCATGCTTTGCAATTCGTGACTCGACAGGACAAGTTGAACCAGAAGCATGTAAAATGGGTTGAATACATGTAGAATTTTACTTTTGTAACTAAGCATATTTCTGGAACTACTAACAAAGTTTTTGATGCTTTGAGCAAGAAATGTTTGCTGATGCAAGAATTTAGAGTCAAAACTTTGGGTTTTGATAATCTCAAGGAAATGTACAAAGACGATCCAGATTTTAAGGAAGCATATGAGGCATATGAGAATCCAAATCTCAGAGACAGAAGCCAGTGGACTGAATATATGATCGAGGATGGATTGTTATTCAGGGGCAACTAGTTATGTATTCCAAAATGCTCCATGAGGGAGAATCTATTGAAAGAAAAACACAGTGGAGGACTGGTCGGACACTTCGGTCATGATAAGATGTTCTCAAAATTTAATGGCTCATATTTTTGGCCAGGAATGAGGAAAGATGTTAAGAAATTTGTGGACAGATGTAGAATTTGTCAGCACACAAAGCGAAAAAGGCAGAACACAGGGTTCTACCAGCCATTACCCATACCAGAGAGGTCGTGGGATGCAGTGAACATGGATTTCATATTAGGGCTGCCAAGAATGCAAAGAGGATTTGATTCAATCTTTGTGGTGGTAGACATATTTTCCAAGATGGCATATTTCATACCATGCCAGAAAACCAGTGACGCAACTCATATTGCAAACTTGTTTTTCAAGGAAGTTGTCAGACTTCACGGTTTACCAAGAAGTATAGTTTCAGATAGAGATACCAAGTTCGTGGGACATTTCTGGAGGACTTTATGGAAAAGGATGGGGACAAGTTTTTCATTTAGCTCAGCTTATCATCCTCAGACGAATGGGTAAATAAAAGTTGTGAATAGGAGCTTAGGATATTTGTTGAGGAGCCTAGTGACTGAATAACACAGTCTGTGGGATCATATTCTGCCATAGGCAGAATTTGCTTTCAATGATTCAGTTAACAGGAGTACAGGACATAGTCCATTCCAAATTGTATATGGAATGCAGCCAAGGGGAGTTTCTGAATTGAAAGATTCGGAACAGAATGAATTCAGGAGTGCTAGTGCAGAAGAATTTGCAGAAGCGATGAACGAGATTCACACCCAAATTAAGGAGTGATTGCAGAGTTCAAGCCAAGAGTATAAGTGTAGAGAAGATCAACACAGGCGAGAACTTCAGTTTGAAGTTGGTGATCTAATTCTTGCACATCTGAGAAAGGAGAGGTTCCCAAGAGAAACATACAACAAGATGAAGATGAAAAAGATTGGACCATGCAGAGTCTTGAAGAAATTTGGGGCGAACACATATGAGATTGAATTACCCGATGGGATCGAAATCTCGTTGATATTCAATATTGTGGATTTGTACACTTACAGAGCCGAAGAAGCAGGAGTAGACAGTGAACAGACAAAGGTTCAGTGGACTAAACAAATGCCTATAGCTGAAAAGACATATATGGAAAGTATACTTGACAAGAGATTCAACAAAAAGACCAGGAGAAAAGAGTATTTTGAATACTTGGTCAAATGGCAGGGATATTCAGTTGAAGATGCTAGCTGGGAAGATGAAGTAGAAATTCAGAAGCATGGACAGACCATACAAGAGCTCATGAACAGGACTTCATGAAATTTTTTCAAGCAAGGGAGTATGATGTAGGAGCATCGTAAGCAGTCAAGTGAGCGTGAAGACGGAAGACAGTTGGAACACCACCAATGCACGTTTTGAAACATTTTTGAAACATTAATGTAATAGTTAAAGGGAAGTGTACTTGCATATTGTAAACAGAGCTTGAGCGATTGCACTCATCTATAAAACATTAGGGAATTTATGCGTAGTTAATGAAAGTAGGTAGGTTTGAATGAAGATTAGATAGTTTTAGGAACAAGAGGGAAAATGACTATAGACACCCTCATCTTAGTATCTTTGTATCAATCTGAATTAGTATGATTGTAACATTAGAGGGCATAGAGAAGAGGAGAGCTGTAGTAGAGAGTTGTGTATAAGAACCCATGTACAGAAGTTCTAAATTAATATATGAAGCTTTGATTCAGATTCATGGTGTTATGATGCTTTATGTGCATACATGTTGAATGGTATGCTTATGGTTGTTTATTCTCTCTGTTATGCATTTGCTTTAATATTGTGTGAATGTATGATTTCATGTTGAATGTTTGAGGTCTGAGAGAGAGAGAGAATGAGTTTCAATTGTTTCTCTTCCTGAGTGAGAGAAGTTCATGCAAGGAGTGCAGTGAAAACGTCTGCAAGGAGTGTGTTGACAAAGGTTCAGAGTTTCATCTCTGAAAGCTCAGGAGGGATACTGTTGTTCACATTTCAACAGAAGTGCAGGAGTAACACAGAAGCCATGCAAGGTGTGCGCAGGCTGGTCGAGACCTTAGAACTCATCAACTAAGGATGAGAGATTGAAGCACTGATATTGCAGAAGGGTGCACAGAGTCAAGAATCCAAATACTTGAAAGTATTTGAGGAATTGTCGCAAGGAGTGTGTGCAGGAGTCTTTTTTTCGAAGACTCGAAATTGCAAAGAAATCTCAGGAGGGGTAGCGTCGTTAAAGTGTTCAAAGGAGGACAAGGTCAAACTACTTCGAAGGAAGAGAAGGGTCGAAGTCACCCAATAGAAGTTAAGTTCCAGTGGAAGAACCTTGGTTTACTTCACAGGAGTTATCAAGAAGCAATGAGCGATCAGAATTTTCTATGGGGAATTCACGAAATCACGAGGACCGTAGGATCTAGAGAAGTGACAGGGTGGTTAGAGGTAGGCGAGCTTATCACTCTAGGATCTGGATTCAACATGGACCGTTGATCATTTTGTACAAGCCATCAAATCATTTCGACATTTCGGGGATCCTAACGACATGGAGTTGAGCACAGTGAAACAAAAATCCTGAAGTCACGAGTTGCGATAGGAGTTGGAATATATTTTTGGGATTTTGGCACCTCAAGCGTCGAGAAATGGAGAAGACAATGCTTTGGGAGTGAGAGTCCCGAAAACATGGAAGAGTGATAGGTGGCAAGATTCTACGTCAAAGGTAGAAAACCGCAAGGATGACAGGTGGCACGTCTTCGTCAATCGACGGAGTCAAACCTTGTTGACCTTTTCAGGGTTCGGAGGTAGAAGGACAGGGAGCCTTGTGTCCGGATTTGTGAAATCGCGAAGTCCAAAATCTCGATGAAGCAAGAAGCCCATTGAAAATTCAACCTTCGCTGAGTGCATTGGAGTTCGTAAATTCGGGGTTCAGAGGTTGTAGGGACAAGAATCCTTGACATCAGGGATAGAAAAATTGTGAAACCCAAAGTCCCGAACTTGCGAAGGGCGTGATCCTATTTCAGGTAAGGAGATTTGGGTTGATGCTTCATGTTTGATCCCGCGGGCACACCCATAAGGACCTATGGATACACTATTGTGTGTGAAGGGTACTTCCCGAGGGAAAAACCAAAGAGTCAATTAGACTCAAAAGGTAGATTAGAACGATCCTGTGCGAACCTCAACCGGAGGGTTTTGGGGGTATGTGTCACAAAGTAAGGAAAAATGTAAAAAATTCCAAACAAAAGAGGATGAATTCTCAGAAATCAGGTGTTGAAGGCCAATGACAAAGATGTACTGAGGATGCAAGGACTCCTAAGTCAAAGCCAAAATGAAGAAACAACTTCAAAAGATGAAAAATCTGAAGAATTTCTCACAAAAAGGAGGTAGTGCTATGGTGTAAGGAGCACCAAACCATTCCAATGCTCTGTGTAAGGCTAATAGGGAGTTTTGGTGCTCTGACAACCACAGAGGGGGAGCGCTCTACTCTCAAAACTCAGAAAACCAAAAAATCAAGCAAAATCAGTCAATCAAATTGAAAATGATGAGATCAAGAGCCAATAAATCAGATATAAGAATCAAAGAGACAGTATGGAGAGGGTCAAATGAGTGGGAAAAGGGATAAAATAAGATCTAGGAAAGGAAACAAAAATCAGAGTTCTTCCCCAGTGGAGTCACCAATTTCTGTTACAGGTGAATCCCCCTATGGACAAGTGGATTCCCTCTTGGTCTCTAGACTCCTAAGGCCAAGATAGAAAAGTTATTAACATGGACACTAATATCCTTTTAGATCTAATTAGACTAACATATGAAGAGGAAGAAGAAATAAATTTACCTTATTAATGACGTTTGTCCTTGTAAAGTCCATACTGAGCTTTGATCTTGAGCTCTCTGATAGGTCCTGTAGAACAAACAAAGATACAATGGACTTCCTACTCTAATGAGATTAGCTCAAATATAGATTCATATACCACATACAATCTCATGTGGAACAAGCATAAGTTTGAAAGAAACAGGCCTAGCATTGATGTATTGATAAGAACAACACAAGCATTGATGTATTGATGTAAATGTACTTACAATCCTTTGATGAAGGTGCAACAACTTCTTCGAGTTCTCCTTGTCCAACCCCTTTTCTCAAGTAATCCACACTAATTGTTTTGATGACATACCACTTATAGGATCATAAGTTTGGTATCAATCTCTACTCTCCATTGTTTTGTATGTTGCCTATGAGATGATAGGTTTCATACCTCTAATATTTTTCATGTACGTTTCACCATGAGAAGGCCTCCTTATATAACCTTGGAGAGGTCCAACCACTTGAGAGATATTTGGGATAATTTTAGGATTCCTCTCCCTCAGTTGAGTATCCTCCCTAATATCATGCCTTGATCCAAGATTTGAACCCAACTACCTTCATATATTGAGGGGATTGTCCCCTGATTTCCTCCAACAAACCAAACATTCACTCATAAAGTGTAGTGCTCCCCCAAAAGGGTGCACAGAGTGCTCAAACAATCCCCCAAAGAGGCCCAGGGAGTGCTAGCACTCCCTGACAGTGGGTAGGGGAGCGCTCATCTCCAAAATCCATTTTTGAGTGGTTCTTTCAGTGGAAAAAGGTTTTTACTCCCTCTCAAGTGATTTTTCTTCTTCAAAACTAGTCTTTGACGTGTCTTAAGTGTCCTTATGATGTCGTTAGAGGAATGACATAGGAAATATGGAAGTATGGTGTTTGTGACACTTGCGACACTTGTGGTCAACATGCAACACTTGCAGACAAGATGCGACACTTACACCACTTGTAATGATGACACTTGCGACACTATTGAAGTGAGTAATTTTGATGTGTAACAAGTACATCTTTACATAAATATAATAAAGTGAGAATACATTAATGATGTATTAATACATTGATGTGATAATATATTAATGTCTTAATACTTAAATACATTAATGTATAATGTAATGTATTAATATAACATATTAACTAATTAAAGAATTATTAATTAATGTGTTGTTAAAGTATTAAAATAATAAGAAAGTAATACATTATAATACATTATTAAAGTATTAATAATTTAATAAAGTATTAAAGTAATATTAATTAATATATTAATAAGTATTAAGACATTAAAAAATGTATTAAAGTATTAATAGTACACTAATATATTAAAGTAATAAAGTATTAATAGTTCATTAATAAAAAAATACATTAATAATACAATATTACATTATTACATAAATACAAAACATTCACCATGACCATGAGAATTGTTGACACTGATAGACTATGGTTAGCCATGAGTATGTTTGACCATGATTGTGAGTGTGGTTAACCATTACGATGGTTGACTATGGCTACCCATGATCATGATTGATTATGGTTGACTATGACCATAACTAACCCCAATTGATGATGGCCATGACATTGACTATGGATGATCATGAATATGGTTGACCATGACCACAATGATGGCTATAACTGACCACAAATGACCATGCCCATGACTATGGTTGACCATGGTCGACCATGGTTGTCAATGACCAACACCATGGTTAAATGTGGTTCATCTCAGTTTACCATGAGCATGGTTAATTATGGTTGACCATGACAATGGCCATGACCATGGATAAATTTCATTGACTATGGATGACCTTGACTTAGGTTGACTATGGTTGACAATGGTTAACAATGGTTGAGAGTTGTTGTTGTTATGGGACAAAGTCTCACAAGGATCTCACTAAGCATATCAGTAAGATCTCCCTGGGATATTCCCTTGATCCTAGATAGAAAGAGGGTGGTTTCTATGGTTTTCCTATATATAAATTCAAGCACATAGATTCATCATTATCTTAAGGAGTGGTGAATATGTGCATACCTTTCTTGAGGTTTTCCTTCATATCTCCTGGCTGTCCCAGTCCTAAAACTCCAGCTGCACGATCCACAACCTGCTTCATGTATACAAAATACAAGAAACCTTTCTACCTCTCTACTTGGGATTAGAATCCTGGATCTAACTTACTTCTAATCAGATATATAAATAGATGAATCAAATCTAAACATTTGCATAATGGAATACAAAAATATCAAGGGAAAACCAATGATTTATTGATAACATAAGAGAAATTACATCAATTCATACATTGAATGTTGATGCTTCCTCCTAGTTCTAGGCTCTCGATGATCCTCCTTAGCCTCTTGAGATTCTCTCTCTATTTTGATTGCATATCCACCCTCAAAAATCTCCTCCCCATCTCTTTGATTTGGACCTCTTCTTATAGTATTTTAGAAGAGATTGGAGATAGGGTTCAAGACATGTGAATTAGGTGGATACAAGTCATGGATAGCTTGAGAACATGTGAACTAAGCAATTATGATTCATAAGTAGGCTTGATGGCATGTGAACTAAGCAATTGCATGTCATGCACAAGTTTCATGCTTAATTATGAGCTTTTTCCAACCTATTATGAATTTTGTCTCTATAATGAGCTTTTTGCTCAAGTTTCATTCTCAATTATGAGATTTCTCCAACTCACTATGAACTTTCTTTTCAATCATGAGTTTATTCTCAACTATGAAATAATTCTTTTTTCATAATTATGAAATTGTGACAAAATAATTATTTCCTTGTGAAACAATTATGAGAATTTCACTCAATTATGTAATTCTATCCTCATAACATCTAATAACATGATTTCACAACTTATGGTGGAAAATACAAGTATAATAGATACTCCATAATGTGTGAGGTCAGGAAAGTAATGAATGGTCGAAATACATTACAAAAATTCATGGTGACGAGTGGCCTAAGGAAGGAGATCGGATACGAAGGAACCCGTGAGTACCTGCAATCACAAATCAAGGATGAGAGCATATATAGACCAATCCCCTAGGTAGACATACTCAGAATCTGAATGAGCATGGCCACCAAACAATACATTATGGATCCATGATATGAAATGCTAGACCATGGCCATGATAGAATACATAGTGGATCCATGCCATCAATAAGATCGTATCCATAAGACAATACAATGTGGATCTTTGTCATGAACTCAATCATATCCACTAGAAAACACAATGTGGAGCTATGTCAGGAACATAATCATAGCCACCAACAAATACAATGTGGATCTATGACACAACATACAGGTGTTAGGAGGACAATGAGAACTAAGGAGAGTGCCCCTGAAGTCTTCATATACAAGTGATATACTCCAATGAAACTTGAGAGGGGATGATGTAATTAAATGATATGCCCCCAAACCCAAGGTATTTATCCTAAACCCTGATGGTATGATTCTATAAAATGAGAATAAATGATCTGATGTCGAGCAAGGTAGAAACAATTTGATTACCAATCATTGACATAAACCATTAATAGATGCGGGGGGACCCACCGATGAGGAATATGGACCCCAAGGTACCTCAAATAATCTAGTGAGTGCGAATAGAGGATCTAATGTCGAACACTCATAGAATCAATGAATCAAGAGTCCATGAGAAAAACCAATTGTTGATCATGAGGAGGCCTACCACTGATGACTGCAAGCTCCAAGGTACTAGCTGGTTTCTAGATCCATATCCTAGATAATGTGCTAAAGTCGATAGGAATAGATCCATTGAGGGAGGGCCTTGATGTTTCCCCCATCAATAGACATGAAACATACACCGAGAAATGATGTGAAGAGAGAGTATCACAAAGGAAAATTAACATAGCGATGACTCACTTGAAAAGTCAACAAAATAACAGATGGATGAATCAGGCTTAAAATTCCCTTGAACATATAACATGACATGATGGTGACTTGGCAGCAAGACACGGGAGTTGTATGAATATAGTGCAACAACGTAGGAGGAATTGAAGCAGTCTCCATGATGAATGGAAAAGTAACTAGTCAAAGGAGTATCTCTACTCATATTACTAGAATCTGCAAGATACCAAATATATAAAATATGCAGAACATAAATGAAATGCTAGAAATGGCAGAATAACAGTAAAATATCCAGCATAATCTTCACAATACACATAAATGATATATGAAATAGCAATAGAAATAGCACTTTGATTCAGATAGCAATGTTCACAGGCCTCTTCGAGGGGGCAACC
>ML787582.1:72895-143907 GCA_009831015.1 Picea engelmannii
CCTGGAGATTTGATTGTTTCTCCCTTGTTACGTTGACACACCTCACATTCAGCCATAAACTTACAGATGTCAGGTTTCATACCATCCCAAAAAAGAGAACGTTTGACTTGGTCATATGTTTTGGTGAACCCTGAGTGCCCCGCTGTGGGTGTAGCATGAAGCTCAGAAATTACCGTGGATTTGAGCTTGGATTGTTTACTTAAATACAAGCGGCCTTTGTATCGAAGCTCATCCTGGAGCCAGGAGTACCTTGGGGGAGCCTGAGCCTTGTTCTGCAGTTGCTGGATCAGATGCGAACTTTTGAGGTCTTGAAGCCATTCCTGGTGCACAGCTTGCAGCCAATCGGGTACAATGAAGGAAAGAGAAAAAAGGGATCCTTCATCTTCATATTTCCGGGACAGTGCATCTGCCACAACATTGTCTTTGCCCTTTTTGTAAATGATCTCATAATCATATCCAAAGAGCTTAGTGACCCATTTTTGTTTCTCCTGGGAGGAAATGCGTTGTTCCAGAAAGTACTTGAGGCTTTGATGGTCGGTCTTAATTTGGAATCATTGCCCCAAGAGATAAGAACACCATAATTCAACGGCTTGCAGAATCTCCAACATTTCTTTTTCATAAATGGGTTTGCCCAGATTCCTTTCAGACAGTTGCTTGCTAGTGAAGGCCAAAGGGCGACCCTCTTGCATAAGGACAACATTGATTCCTTTCCATGAGGTGTCACATTCCAACACAAAGGTCTTTGTGAAGTAGGGAAGGGCCAAAACCGGAGTGGTGCACAGGGTCATCTTCAAGGTTTGAAAAGATTGAGCAGTTGCTGGAGTCCAAGTGAAAGAGTTCTTTTTTAGGAGAGCCATGAGAGGTGTTGCAATCTTTCTGTAGTTATTAACGAACTTGCGATAATACCCTGTGAGGCCCAAAAATCCACGCAAGATTTTGAGAGTCTTTGGGTGCGGCCAGTCTTGCATAGCTTCAATCTTTTTCGGGTCCACTCTGATGCCATCCTTTCCCACCAGATGACCCAAGTATTCTACTTCTGAGGCACCAAAATAACATTTGGACTGTTTCAGGAAAAGTTGGTGCTGAGAGAGTAGGCGGAGAACTTGAACCACATGAGTAAGATGATCTATCCAGGTTTTCATATAGATGAGGATATCATCAAAGAAAACTAGGACAAAATGACGGAGAAAAAGGTGGAATACATGGTTCATGAGGCTCTGGAAGGTGGAGGGGACGTTACACAACCCAAAGGGCATGACCAAAAACTCATAGTGGCCCTCATGAGTGTGAAAGTCCATCTTGGGAATGTCAGCCTCCTTCATATGTATTTGGTGATAGCTCGAGCGAAGATCAAGTTTGGTAAAGAATTGGGCACCACTTAGTTCATCCAGGAGGTCATCAATGACAGGAATGGGAAATTTGTCTTTGATGATCAGTTTGTTGAGAGCACAGAAGTCAGGACAAATTCTCCAAGAACCTTCTTTCTTCAGTACCATGATGACTAGAGATGAGTAAGGGCTCGTACTAGGACGGATGACGCTGACAGTAAGGAGTTCCTGGACCATTTTTTCAATTTCATTTTTTTGTGCAAAGGGGTGGCGATATGGACGGATATTAGGGGGGTGGCTTCCTGGGACAAGGGGAATGGAATGATCATGAACACCTCGGGAAGGGGGGAGTCCTTAGGGAGTGGAAAATATCGTTTGATGTTTAGAAAGGAGGGCTTGGAGGTCTTGGGGTACGGGGGGTGTCTCTGTGGCTTGTATGGCGTGGAGTTGAGCAATGACACCAGAATGACCTTTTTTGAGTAGTTTTTCCAGGTGATGAGAACTGATGATCTCAGGTGAACTAGCAGTGATGCCTTGGAATTTATATTTGTGGCCTCTTTGGTCGAATTGCATGGTTAAGTTCTGAAAATCCATGAGAATGGGACCCAAAGTTCTTAGCTAGTCTGCACCCAACACAATATCGCAACCACCCATCTTAATAGAAAACATATGGGATTTTAGTTGGTAGTCACCTATTTGGAGACGCACATTTTCACAGCGCCTGCCACATTTCATAGAACCACCATTGGCAATCATGATTTGGAAATTGTTGACAACATGGATGTAGCAATGGGTTTCTTGGGCAATGCGATGATGAATAAAATTGTGGGTGTTGCCACTATCAACCAGAATGATGACCTTTCGGTGCTTGATGTAACCAATTAACTTGAGGGTTTAGGGGGCCGAGAAGCCAGTGAGATCATTGAGGGAAATGATTGGTTCCACTTCGGGAGGGTCGGAGGGAGGGCTTATGTCAGTGACTTCTGATGACTCGGGCACAAAGGGAGTGTCATCATCCACTTCCGGAACATCCTCAGAGATGGCCATAAAAATATTTTGTTCCTTACATTTGTGGCCTGGGAAATATTTGTCATCATAATTATAACAGAGGCCTTTGAGTTGCCATTCGACCATTTCAGCCCTGGTCAATTTTTGGATCTTTAATGGGGTGGAGGGAGTAGTGGGGTTTACTGGTTTAGGGCGAGGGATAAAGGAAGGCTTACAGTTTTGAGAGGAAACAATTTTTTGTGCTTCTTTAGCTTTTTTAGTAGCCTCCACCCAAGTCGTAGGTTGAGCCATGAGGACATGGGCCCGAATCTCCTCCTTCAGGCCACTGATAAAACACTCTCGAAAGAAAGCATCAGTCATGCCTTCTGTTCGGAAAGCTAGTCGCTCAAATGCAGCTATGAAGTCTTCGACTGTGCCTGATTGATTCAATTTTTTCAAATGGCCCAAATGGTTGGTGTTAGTGTCAAAGTGTTCATAAATTTCTGCCACAAATTGGGTCCAAGCAATATACCCTTGACGGGAAGTTTTTCTCCATTTCCACCATTGCCAGCGTTCTTGATCTAGATGGAGAACACCATACCGGAGTTTGGCCAAGTCATTTGTAATGTTGTAGAGAGAGAAATAATGTTCCATTTGGGTGACCCAACCAGTGGGGTCCGAGCCATCAAATTTGGTTACATCCACCCATGGAAGACGTATGTCCCATTGAAAGTGATGGGGTTGAAAGGAATGGGAAGAAGTTTCACCTTCAGTCTTTTTATGTGCATCAGGAAAAGAGTCATCAATAGGGATCTTTAGTTTGGTGCAGAGTGATGCAAAGATAGATTCAAGATGGGTGGTCAATTCGTGTTGACTTCCGCCATTTGCGGACTGCACGGCTACATTTATAGAGGCATTCATGGATGCATCACGGGAGGCAATAGTAGCACTGAGTTGTTTCACTTCTTGTTGGGTCTTGAGGAAACCAGATTGTAAGGTGTTGAAGCGAGACTCTAGTTCTTGGCTACGGGTATGGGCCATGAGGATGGGTGAACTGAAAAGGGAGTGGGCGGGGTCAGAATTTTTTGCAGAAAAATGATATGGAGGAATGTGATAAGGGAGAAGAGATGAATCTAATGGAATATGTCTCAAATAATGGTGAAAAAATTTCCAGACTTTTTTTTTTTTCCTGCTGCGGGGGGTTATACTTTGGTTTGAAGAATGTTGTAGTGTTGAAATCCCCAAATTCTAAACCAGAGAGAAATGTGTATTTACTTAGCAACCCAAACATAAATGCACGACAATAGATCTTTCTGGTTTAATTTGTTTATGTTCCCCAAGGGTTAGGTATTCAAGGGTTCTATAGACAAGGCTTTGCCCTATGCTATAACTCTCTGATATACGTGCGGGGTCCAACAGTAGTACTCGGCCCAATATCTCAGGGCACCAACTAAGGAGGATAGACCATACCCTTAGCTGTACTACCCGACTACCCAGGTACTAGAGAGTATCTTTCCGAGTGTTGTTCTCAGTGACACTATAGCAGTCCGATGACCGATAGGTTTATCTAAAGAGGGCTTCAGGAAATCTAGGCCGATCCGTACACATGTGATGTCTGATACGCTACCACTCGAAGGGGTACCAACAGGGGTTACAAGGGTGGCCAACAGATGTGCGCTTAAGAACCACTTTCATTTCCTGCGTGTATGAATCCCTCAACCACGGGTTTATGCGTGTAACAACAGATCTCTGTGGCTTAAAGACGCCGGAATACGTCTCTACCCTGAAAATAAAATACCCACAATTTCTGCCAAGGAAAGTGCTCTGATACCACTTGCAAGATGCCAGATATATAAAATATGCAGAACAGAAATGAAATGCTAGAAATGGCAGAATAACAGTAAAATATCCAGCATAATCTTCACAATACATAGAAATGATATACGAAATAGCAATAGAAATAGAACTTTGATTCAGATAGCAATGTTCACAGGCCTCTTCGAGGGGGCTACCTCTAGTCAAGCAGCGCTCTGTTACAAAAATCTCCAAGCTAGGGTTTTCATACCCTCGACCCTTATTTATACTAAATATGTCTATTAAGAGAAGCATCTAGAAGAAGATCCTTCTAGAAGCGGAAGCTTCTATTAGGTATTCTTACATCCACCTTAATCTATTTTATTGAAAGGCCTTATTAATATTGACCTTTATTACATCCGAATATATTGATCTACCTATGTGCAGGTTAGGACCTTAATAGAATCACTTTTAGGCAAGATAAAACCCAACTGAATGATGAGGACTAAAACATGTGACATGTTTAAGGGAGACTCACTTGATGCTTCCATTTTGAGAATAGACCAATGGTGAAAAACCACTACTCTTTTTTTATTTTTTTCGATTTCCTTCATGGTTTAACGAGCATGAAAGAATGACACAAGTATGTTTGGTCTCCTTCATGGTTTAATGAGCATGAAAGAGTTACCCAAGTAAGCTTGATGTTCTTTTTTGTAAATTTAGTCTCCCAACCCTGGAAAAGTATAAAACAATACAAGGGAGAACTCTTCTAGCCCAGGTGGACTAGAATATTCATTTTTCATAATTAGTCCATCTGGTCCAAAAAAGGGTTAAAATTATACCGAATAGACGTCCTTTACAACCATTTAATGAGTGTGAAAGAAGACAAGCTCACTCGACAATCTTTTCATGTTTAGAGAGTCCAAAAAGAGCTTATAGGAGACACAAAGAGATAAATCGAGTGGCTTAACAACATGCTCCTATGTTCCATGCGCATGGAACTAACCTACTAAATGAGGGATGCAAATGGTACTGGCATCTGATGTCAACTCTTAGTAGTTTTTTCTCTCCCTGGGAAGGTGGATGTAAAACGGAGGCCAAATAATGCAAGAGGCAAATGGTCAAGGCTACTACATAGAAGTAAGTAGGATATAGGAAAACAATAATGCAATGGTGGGAGGCATGACACAAGAAGCAAAGGAATAGGTGACCATTAAGAAACTTAAAAAATTTCGGGAACCCCTGAATGGATGTGGATAGAATATAGATGAAGAGAGGAGAATGAGTCTCAATCTTCAAGTCATGGCGAGAATAAGAGAGGGCTCCTAGGCCTACGGAAAAATGCAACATGGGAATCAAATGGAAATAGGGGTGATAACTAGGGATCCCATGATAGGTAGGCACTATTGAACCAGTTACGACATGCAAAAGGAATGGCTAAGGTCACAATCGATTGGGTTCAAACCTAAGGCGTAATGCTGGCAAAATGGATGGTTAATAATGCAAGCAGAAAATGCAGGGAAAACCTATCCCTATATGCCAGTTTGGGAACTTGTACCTCAAGTTCGGTGGAAGTAACCATATTTTTGAAAATAATGTCCCTAGAATCTTGTCAACACATCTAAAATAGATTCCAAGGTCAAAAGGCATAGTGAAATATAAAAAAAAAAGACATTTTTGGATTTTTTGGATATGAGAAAGGAAAAACAAAAAGCACACTCACACCACACACCTATGTACAAGGAACTACACATTTTGATGGTTTATGCTAAGTAGAGCCCATTTCTAGGCTTAGGCCAAGGATCTTTTTCATTATCAATGAACTAATGATCCATTGTTAGCATCATATGTCTCACCATGCTAGGGGCATGCCACATGGGATCACATTTCTGCATATGAATATACTCACTGTGAGTAGTCACGTGAGCTAGGGAAGCTCCTTGATGGGATCCATCTAGACATGAAGGAAGTATGAAACATGAATCTTCAATGGAAGTGGAAGTAGATAATTCGGTGGAAAGTTATGAAAAGGATAATTGAGGCAGAAAAGGGTTGAGACTAGGGGTTCCACTGGATGCTCTAGCAAATGCATCTAGTCTCGAGCCAAGACTAATCATGTTAACTTTCATCAGTTCCAAATGAGGATAACATGATTGATGTAGCACCTCATCCTTCGGATTTTCTATGGAGGTCATGATTTCCAAGATGGACTCTTTTAAAGGAATCTTAGAATCAAGAGATTCATGTGAATTGAGAGAGTCAACAACCCATATCGGTGGAGTAGGTGGATCACACTCCATATGAGGATGAAGTTCTTGACTAGTATCATCAAATATTGATGGGATTTTCAGATCGACAATCTCGACCACAGTGAGTAGTATGGAATTTCCATACGAATCAACATCCTGAGGGTGAGGTACCACCCAAGGATCAACAGAACTGAGGGATCCAATGGTAGATGAGGAAATCATGTTGATGGAGGTGATGGTTGTAGTAGGAAATGGTGGAAGAAGAAGGAATATATTCATAAGGAAAGGATATTTGAACATCCCCACACCAACATGCATAGTTGATTGTGCAATATCACCGATAAAGGGTACATTAGACCATGTATTGGATCCAAGGTATGGGGTGAATAATGCAAGTTTATTGATGGTAATGATTTTCCCTTGATGAGGGAAACATAAGACCCTAAAGACTGAGGAGAAAACTGCAGTCATCTCATAGAACCAAGTGTGCCTAAGTAATAGATTGTACTCAAGTGGTGCCTCGACGACCTCCATGGCAACAAAGATAGTCTTTCCACCTAACTCAATGGGTAAGACAATGATGTTTCCATGTGGTTGGAACATGTGTCCATCGAAGAATTTTAATAGTGTAGCAAACGTATCAATCTTAGGAGAGCCAAGGGATTTCCACCAACAAATCAGCATGATGCAAGTTGAGGCTCCTTCATCAATGATTGTTCAGAAGATGTTTTTCCCCAACTTTCACACTTTAATCTGGAAGTCTAATTGATGGGAAAGCCTATATGTAACCTGAGATAAATCAAAGGTCATCAAGCTCGACTATTAGGGATCAACCCAACCTATGGCTGATAGCAATGATTTCCGCTACGTGGGGTGGCCTTGGAGAACTTCAAGCGCCGATATGGCACAAGGTGCCTGGGCTAAGTCTTCCACAATATTGTAATTGTGGACATCTCATGTGTTGGTATTATGTGTCATACGATGAAGAATTCCCTTCGGGGGGAGAAGTGGTGCATCAAGAAATTCCTTCTTTATATGGAAAGGACCACTCAGTTGGGATGAATATGTTGCTTTTGAGGAAGCATTGGAAGGCCTGAGAATGCCATAATTCTTGTTTTGAGTCTACAAGTGACCGTGTGGTAACACATGAACACTGAAGCATTCAATGAAGACACCTCATGGTGAGGCATACTTGTGATGAACCTTGGAAGAGGGGTGGGATTTGAGGCAACCATGTTTTGAGGTTGGGGAGGGAAGGGATGCATTAATACAACATGTTGATGGGGGGGAATGTTGTTATGCCAAATACCGATGGATATGATCTTTTCGAGGGAACTAGTGAGTGGGATGTTCCTCCCCATAGATGGTGCAGGGGAACTAATCTTTCCTCTTCTCCTTAGCACCTCCCTCCTAGGAAGTTTCAGTAGTGACAGTCCCTTTCTCATCAATGATTTTTTTTTTGTTCCTCTTTTTCTTTCCTCTAGGTTGTTGAAAATTCATTGGTTGCGTGGACTACACTGAATTCACCTTGGAGGTTTGAGGAGGGACTGCAACCATTTGAGCATTAGTGTCAATTGATGACCCGCATTGTGATTGAATGGAAAAGTTTCCCATCTGATCAGCTAACTGGTTAACAGATGCATGATAAACAAAACCAACCACACCATCGGCATGGGGCCCTAGGAGAGTTTAATGAGGATCAATTGACCAGTCAAGATAATTTGTAATAATATCATAGAGAGTACTCGACTGAGAATAAATAAAATCCAAATTTTTGGCATGCAAGATGGCTTACTCTTTGGTGGTCGCCCCGACCATAGATACACCCTTGACAATGGGTGGTAGGAGGGAGTTAGCGAACCACTCTACTAGGAGCTTGTGGAATCTAAGTTTTAATCATCCTACACCTCCTCCGCCACTCATGTATATGATCATAAATATGGGTGACATTGATTTGACGCAAGGAAGTCAAAATCTTTGTTCCTATCTCATACCGAATAGACAATTGGTAATGTGTTAAAAATTCCATTGCTAGGTCATTGAGCCTTATAAAATAACCTCTCTTCAGTTCAATATACCATTTGACAGTGGCTCTAGTCATGGATCTCTAGAAAAAACAAAATATCACACTATAATCCATTAAATAATTGGACAAGCACCATAAATGGTATGTCATGATGTGTGTGGAGGGGTCTTCTCTCGACTTACTGTCAAACTTAAGAATGTCTGATGGGAGTTTTGATGGAATCATGGGACATGAGGGATCATGGGGAATAGGGTCATTCATCAATCATGAAAAATATGGCAAGTCAAGCATTGCAAGAAATGAGAACTGTGCAAATGGAGACTTAGAGGGAGGTGAAGTCTCTATTGTCCCAGATGGACCTTGTGGTCCCCCTATATTGGTGTTGTTTGAAGGTTAGGAAATGGTTGGAGAGTGGGTGGCCCCAGGGATGGTGGCACTGGCAGGAGCATGACTACTCCCATCAACAAAAACACTCCTAGGAGGATTTCCCTAGGGGGGAAAATGGACCCTCCAGGAAAACGGTTCCGAGTACTAGTCCCAGGGAAGAAACCCCTGGGACTAGATGTATGGAAAATGGGAAAAATCCAATTGCCCCCCAGGGATGTGCCTCCATTAAAAGGTGTACTAACCCATGGAAAAGGAAATCCTATAGAAGTATCACTGCCCCTAGGTTGACTAGGGACAATCCCAAAACCACTAGGCATATTCCATCCAAAAGATGTACCTACCCCTAATGACATTGGGCCAGTCATTAGATTGGAAGAAGTGGAAGGAGATCCACTTCCCATGCTAAAACCAAATCTCGACCCCCCATTGGAAAAGAATCTGGAAGTGGGAAGAGAAGTAGATGGGATGGGCATGTGCATGCTAGGTATACAAACAGATGGAGTCGACAATACAGGTGATGCCCACCACATGGAGGAACAAAAAACAAAAGGTATGGATGGTGAAGGTCCAATGGAGCTAAGTGATGACAATGAGGACATGACTGGGATGCCTCTGGATGAGTTTCCCCCAATCCCACTTGAGGATGGGATTATGGGCTCAACTGCATTGGATGAAGCACTAGGTCTAGACATGGTAGGAGGATGACTGAATAATAAAAAAGTCTCACTGAAAAGTTCATGTGCTTGGACTAATATAGGTATGTTAGGTTCAATTAAAGGGGGATTGAAATTGGGTGGAGGACATTCGTCAACCACTTCTACCTCAACCAAGCCAACTTCATCAAACCAAAAATATGACCCTTCAGAGTCTTCCTCACGGATATGGCGTCGCTTTGGATGAAGTTCCACCTATGTAATAGGATCTATTCCTCATAATCAATGGGACTACTATGGTAGTTAAAGCATGGTGAAAAGTCTATGCAACTAACAAACAAAAATCAACCTATGGTCGACCTAGAATCGAACTGAAAGAGAACACCCTTAATGAAATCTAGGAAACAACAAGAAAATCGTTGGCTCAGGGGCCTTCCAAAAAAACAACCTCATGGGGGAGGTGAGGTCCCCACTATATTGACTAGCGAAGGTGTGAGGAGTAGTTACAATGAACAATGTGAAACAACCCTGACCTGTGCAAGTACCCTTTATTAAGGCAGGTACCTTCCAGGGGAACTGGGACCATGAATGAATGTTTGTCGCAGGTAATACATGCACATACCACCTACAGTCACCTATGTGGATCCTTAGGAAAATCCATTAAGGTTACCACCTAACAATCGATGGTCATGCAAACATTCGTAACTCCGCTCGCATATAAGGGTAGGGTAACTAATCCCGAAGCTCTGGAGGGGTGTCCCAATAAAACCCATGTATGCGTAATGATTGAAGTGATCTCACAATCACTAAAACAACGAGAGAGGGGTAATCTCCCTACTTGCCCCAATGCGACCTCGTGCTTGACTACTGTGTTACAAGAGCTTCCCGACACACTAATTGTAATAATTTATTTTCACACTCTTTAATGACTTATAGGTTTAGTTTTGTGGCCTTCGAGAGTTTACTCTCCAATCCTAATCCAAGGCCCTAAATGTATCTAATGTTGGTTTTCTCTAAAAAAAAAAACATCTGATAAATTTTAGATTAAGTGCTTCTTTTTAAGGGTTGTTTCTTATGTCCAGATAATGGATAAAACTTTGTATGGTGTGAGAACTCTTGACCCAAATAAACAATGCAAATATGCCAGTGAAAAAATATTTCAATTTGATGAAATATAGCTATGGGAGGGTTAGAGAGTTTTCCTTTTTCTTTTTTAACACTCAAAGCAATCCTCAAACAAAAAAATCAACCAATCAGGCATAAAATATCCAAGACCGACAACTCCTTGTATCACACTGACAACACTAATGCTTCAAAAGCGGGCTAAGCATGAAATAAATTTTATTATTATTATTATTATTATTATTATTATTTCCAATGTAAATGCAATAATGCTTCAAAAATAGACTAAGCATGCAAGAATTATTATTATTATTATTATTATTGTTATTATTTCCAATGTAAGTGCAAAATCTCTTGATCTAAGCAAGAAATCCAAATGAAAAAAGGAAAAAAAGGAAAATAATCAAGAAAAAGGGCTATAGGATATTGGGAATGAGGCTAGATCAGCGCACTCCAATGTAACTATAGGGATCGCACCCAAAATTTCACCCAAAAATTAAAAAAACAATCTAGTGGATTTCTAAAGTTTGGGAGTGTAAATTTATCAAAATCATATGATATAATATAACAAAATAAAGCCTATTAAATCCTCTTTCTAATGGATTTTGTCTAGATACAGTCACAATTATATGTCAAAATATTATTATCCAAACATTCCACGTGGTCGTCACGAAAAATATGCAAAATAACTGATTTTGAATCAGCGATAACTTTGCTTTTCAAACACCAATATGGATGGTTTTTTAAAAACAATTTTATAAATTTTCGAGAGGAATCCATATATATATCTAATTCCTTCATATTTTGCACATAAAGTTATATAATTGTGTCTGAAAGTGTCGGCCCTCTTTTAGAGGAAAAACTCTTTAAGAGAGTGAAGGAAGAAAGCAAAGTCCTCAGTGGAGTCGCCGATATATTATGGGACAAAGTCTCATAGGGATCTCACTGAGAAGATCAATAATATATCCCTAGGATCTTTCCTTGATCTTATACATAAAGGGGGTTATTCCTATTATTTCCCTAGATCTAGATTCAAACACATAGATTAATCATTATCTTGAGTAGTGGTGAAGATTTGCATACCTTTCTTGAGGTTGTCCTTCATATCTCCTGGATGTTGTAGTCTTGAAACTCTAGCTCCAATATCCAAAACCTGCTTCCAGTATACAAAGTACAAACAACCTGTCTACCTCTCTACATGGTATTAGAATCCTATATCTCACTTACTTCTAATAAGATCTATAAAGAGATGAATCAAATCTAAACATTTTCTTAATGGAATACAAACATATGAAGGGAAAACCAATGATCTATTGATAACATAAGAGAAATTACATCAAATCATACCTTGAATGTTGACACTTCCTCCTAGTTCAAGGCTCTCGATGCTCCTCCTTAGCCTCCTGAGCTTCTCTCTCTATTTTGATGACATAACCACCCTAAAACATCTCCTCCACATCTCCTTCATTTGGCCCTCTTCTTATAGTATTTTAGAAGATATTGGAGATAGGATTCATGGCATGTAAATTAGGTGGATACAAGTCATGGATGAATTGATAGCATGTGAACTAAGAAATTACAAGTCATAGATAGGCTTGATGGCACGTGAACTAAGCAATTAAAAGTCATGCACAAGTTTCATGCTTAATTATGAGCTTTTTCCAACCTATTATGAACTTTTTCTCTATTATGAGATTTTTGCTAAAGTTCCATGCTCAATTATGAGTTTTTTCCAACTCACTATGAACATTCTTTTCAATTATGAGTTTATTCTCAACTATGAAATAATTATTATTTCATAATTATGAAATTGTGACAAAATAATTATTTCCTTATGAAATAATTATGAGAATTTCACTCAGTTATGTAATTCTAGGCTCATAACATATAATAACATGGTTTCACAACTTATGGTGGAAAATACAAGTTTGAGAATTGTCTGTGAAGCTAACCTTGACCATGGTTAACTTTGGTAGAACTTTCTTTACTTTGGTTTACTATGGTTAGCTATGGTTGACCTTGGTTGAGCCTGACCTTCACTATGGTTGACCATGAACTTGAATATGGTTAACTATAGTTCAGCCTAACCGTGCATGAAGGGTATTAATACATTTTTGAATTAAAATATCAATAAAAATAATAATGAAATTCTTATGAAATGGTTAACCATGGATAACAATGTCGACCATGACCATGGTTGACTATGATAGATTATGGTTGAGCATGAATGTGGTTGACTATGTTAGACCATGACTCCATGGTTGACCATGACCATGGTTAAATTTGGTAGAACTTCGTTGACTTTGGTTTACTATGGTTGACTATGGTTGACCATGGTCAATTATGGTAGAACATGACCTTGCTTGATGATGAACATGGTTAATTATGGTTGACCGTGGCTGACCATGACCATGGTTAATTTTTTTTTACCTTAGTTTACCATGACCATGGTAAATTTTGTAGACCTTGGTTGAATTTGGTTTACTATTGTTGACCATAGTTGAGCATGACCATGACCATGGTTGAATATAATTTACCTTGACCATGGTTGACTATGGTTGACAATAGTTAACCATGGTTGACAATTGTTTTCCATGACACTGACCATCACCATCGTTAACGTTGGTAAACCTTGGTTGACTTTAGTTTACTATGGTTGGCTATGGTTGAACATGACCTTCACTATGGTTGACCATCACCATGGTTGACTGTGGTTGACCATGGTTGACAATGGTTAATTGTGACATGCCCAAAAATAAAGTATTTTTGGAAATTTAAAATTTGTTGGAAAATTATTCCGTTTTAGTAAAATCGAATTTGGAATTTTTTTTCCATTTATGGCAATTCCGAATTTCGAATTTGATAATTGTAATTAATTATTATGACTATTGGGAAGAGATTTGATTTGACCCAAATAACTATTTGACTACGACACTTGTATGAAAACAAAATATTTTATATTGATTGGAGGAGGACAAATGGAACAAGCATGTTAAAATCAACTGACCATGACTCCATGAGTGGGGAACATGTTGGAACTACCTCTGGGATGATTGTTACAAGTGGAAAATCAGAGATTTGGCCATTGGAAGCCCCTGAAACTCAGGGGTTTAGAAATATGCGCAAATTCCCAAGGGAGGGAAAAGGACCTAGGAAAAAACATTTTTACGGATAAATAGCATATGTGAGGAGGCAGGACGCTGCCTAGTATGCGGGGGAGGAGAGATGACTGGTTTTATTGTTGTTATGAACACTACGGATTGAGTGTGAGGCAAGAGGATTCTACTGAAACTGAAAGACATTTCTAAGGAGTTTTCTGAGTTATCCCTCATGGACTCATGGTCAAGCTAGGGGGTGAACTGACCAAGTAACTTGGCTGCCCTATTCTACGGTTGGGAGGAATGTGGTTGTTCCCTTTGTTTTCCCACGAACTGGGTCAGATATGTTATTCTCCTCTTTCCCTTCCTTGAATGAATTATATATATATATATGTTATAATGTAGCTCTTTGCTGCTAATGGTGAATTCTTTTTATCCATGGATGAAATTTAGTTGTTATGGGAAGTTTATAACCAATAGCCTAGTTCTGGAATTTCCACTTCTGCAATTGGAAATTCTAGGGAACTACCTATGTATAATTTGGGAATTGAAAAAATCTATATATTCAATAAGTTTATGTATATCTCTGTAAGGTTTCCAGAGTCATATTATATAGTTGAGCCTTCCCTTCACTAATAATATTGAAGGGAAGAGACACGGGATGACATGGAATCTCCAGTATTACCTATATAAGTGCATGTAGAAATATATATATATATATATATATATATATATATATATATATATATATATTCATTTGCAATTGGTATTTTGCGAGGCGTCACTATTTTAAAAAATGGTGTAATTGTAACCGACCGTACTTATAGAGAAATCTGATGTCACATTATATAAGTAATTAGATGATATCAATTGGCAATCAACCCTTTTTACATAAAGAAAATATCGAATCAGAGAGTCTAAGACTTCTCTCTCTTTTAAAGAAACTCAGTATCGTTCCAGATCAGATGGAATAAATCACATTGTTCAATTATAGGATATTATAGAAGTAGGTCACTCTATAAGAGTAAATGTAAGGAGATGCATGAATGTCATAAACCACATATCGATAGAACATCTAAGTGTAGTTTTCTATTTACAAGAAATAAAAGGTCCATCTGGAAACATAACCACTATATTAAATCATAGAGTAATGGTATACATGTAAAATTGTCCATTTGGTGTTTGACATAAAAAGGGAATATAATTCTTACAGTTCTATACATATAGCTGACAATTACAAAACATCAGAAACCCCCTGTGACATAATGATAGATGCATGGGTATGGATGTACATAAACCTATATGTCTAGGTCTGTGTTCTGGAAATACATCACATAATCGTAACCTTACTCAGACCTTTTTAGCTACAATCTAATTACTACAAACTCAGAATGAAGCATATCAGAAATATATATATATCAAGAAGTTCGAATGAAAGTAAAAGAGGTATATATGGTATTGTAGATCTAATACCTTCGAATTTCAAACATCCAAAATTTAAATAGAACATTCAATCTAAGATATAATCACAGTAAATAAATTCACGAGTAACGTGAGACCCGAACAATGCACTCAATAGTCATTTCATTAAATTCAAAAGAATAGGACATTCCTGTAGATAAATCGCTACCAGAGTCATACTATAATAACTGGGCCAAACGTTATGTTACATTGGGAATTTTTCCCCTTTCAAATCCGATAGGAAACTGAGAAAAAAGACTATACTGAGTGATTACATGTTCACAACCACGATTGATCAAGTTCTGGAGGGGTTATAATAGGGAACTCGATTACCTTTTACATCGGCCTCACGGATGAACATTCGAATTCTTCGCGTAAATGAAACACTGGAAAAATTTAACAGTCGGAGATTAGCATTTTATATATGAGGAAGACATAAAGAAGCATATGAATATTAATACATCCTACCAAGATGATACTTAGCCTTGAATTCGCAACTCCTGAGACTTTTTGTTTCTTCTTATTGTCTTCCATCAGGATAGACGCCCAGGGTCGAGAGAAGATAGTACCATAACTCACTGATGCGTACCTTCGCATCAGACAGGGCCCATCATTAGTGATTTGTTTCAGTCCTCGAAACGATTTAAATTAGCATCAGAAAAATGTTCACACAACATCTAATGAATAATGAAATACAATAATCGACTATACAAAAATCCTTATGAAACATAAACTGCACATATACCCTGGCCTAAACAGAGTATAAGTTCTTTATTTTTTTTAAACCAAGCACACAGTAGGGTTATCGCTACAAGAGAAAACCCTCCCTCAGACTCTCAAGGAATTCAGTTATGAATCCCGGTTCACGATAGGCGGCCACCAAAAACCCTAGGTCTCGAAACATAGATAAACCAGGCTAGTACTTCCTCTCCATAACTAGAGGAGGAAACAACGTTAAACTCAAGAAAAACAATTCTACAGGATTCAGGATGGCATCAAAGAATTACAGATAGATTACACCAAATGAAAATAAATACGTAAATTATTGCACCATTTCTCTTTATGAACCATAGTAGCATTCGTAGAGAAAGAACTTACCAAGAATGCGAACCTCGTCGTCTCCTATAATATTGAGACAACCACCATTAAAAAAAACCTTCGCTCCAACATATTGTTGTGCAAAACCTCTTCGTCGAACGCAATAATGGAAAACTTGAGACCCACTCGAAACCTAAGCGACGCCTAGTCTTCTCGGAATAAATGTGGAGAGTGCGGAGGATGATTGGCCATGTGACTATGGGAGGGTCGATATGACACTTTGGGCATAGATCCCATTCAATTCATTGGAATGCATGAAGCTACTGTTAATGAAGTTGCAGGGCTATAACTACCTGGACCACGGACTAACCCTTCCCTTTAAAGAAGGTCAGATTTGACCCCTTTTGACTTGACTAAAGTTAAATGCGCATTCATGCTTCTGTATTATTTGGAATTCAATAATTCAATCCTAATTTTCAGTTATCCACTAATGTTTATATTTAGAGCTCTAATTAAACCACCAGTCCCAAGAACCATTACATAATCGAGAGTTGGTAGTTAGGCTAGGTACTTGCCATTTAAAACCCGACTCCCGGACTATTATGGATAGGATCTAGTTCAAGTCTACTAAGGTTAAAAATCATCAAGTGGACCTGTGCGTAGTCATAGAGTCTTATGCTAAATGAATTTTAGCATGTTTTCATAAGACCACACTTATATTTATAGCCCTACGTAGATAGATAAGGACTAGAGCCAGAAAGGGGTCCACTAAAGCCATGGGACCATACCCTTATAACCTTTCTACTCGTGTTAGTCAAAGATGTTATAGATAAGACAATATTGTGGTAAGTGGAACTTTAGGAATTGTTTAACAAGATAATAGAGTGTAAGGTGACATTTTTATTACAAATTTATTTCTAACGGAGTTATGACAACAGAGACCTCTTCTACTATAAGCATAATTTTTTTTTTTGGTTTGTAATTATGAGGTCCATTACATATGGTATCAGAGCAACATGTTATAGCACTTGGACCTTGAATAGGGCAATCTGATTTAGTTAAAATATATTTCCGTTTTATAAAGCTAATAAAAACCTTCATTTTTACAGACATAAAACCTCTCTGCTTTGTGGTAATCATGGTAGTAGTAAATGACGACGGAGAAATCAGAGTTGAAGGAAATTCGGAGCAGAGACCTCCTGATGACCCGAGACAGAACAGTGATGGGAGCTCATCCACTGAAGTTCTAGAAACAATGAGGAATATTATTGTCAAACTATAGGTTTTTAAAGTCGACAACGAGAAACTGAAGAAATCACAGTAGGAATAACAAGAGATAAATGAAGTCCTGCTACTCAGTATAGTGACCAAGAAAAGACCAAAGGACGATAACCATGACGAAGAAGTCATCAAAAGGGCCTCCAAGAACTCATGGCCTGAAACCGAAAAAGGGGACAGTTCGTCTGAAGGTACACCTTCAGCTAAGGACAAAACTAAAATAGATAGAAAAAGAAAACAAGTAGATTACCTTGAAGGAGAATTTAAAAAGATTAAACCAGCTACCTTTGATGGAGAATCCAGGACAAGAGAAGAAGTTGAAGCATTGTTTTTGGACATCAAAAAATACTTCCATATCTACGACGATTCCAGCAATATGAAAGTCAAAATGGTCATCTACAATCTAAAAGGGAAGGCCAACATTTGGTGGCAAGACTTGAAATTGGCCAAGGACCTAAAGGAAAAGTAGTTGGAATGGTCTGACTTTAAGAAGTATTTCAAGAAATAGTACCTTTCAGGAAACTACTATGAAAGGAAAATGAAAGAATTTTACGAGTTACGACTTGGAAAGATGACGATGGAGGACCTTATAAACAAATTTGTGGAACTACTAAGGTTTGTACCATACATCTGAGAGGATAAGGTAAACATTCAATGATTCTTAAGCTATTTACCAAAGTCCTACAAGGACAAAATTGAGTTTGACAACCCCAAATCCTTGAGCGAAGTATTCAATAAAGCACGAATGTGCTACGACCAGTATAAACAACTGGCAGAGTTTCTCAAATCCTGGAAGGATAAGAAACAAGATCGAATGAATTAGTGGAAGAAAGGATACCATCCAGCTCCATATTCGAATGCAACAAAAAATTTCTCGAGAAAATATTTTCACTCCAACCATCCGAATACGCAAGGCAACGATAAACCATTAAATCTGGGAATGAGGAAGTTTGGCGACAACCCCCGCAAAATATTAAAGTGTTGGGAATGTGGAGAACCTCATCTAAGGAGGAACTGTCCACATTTAATTTCAACAAACAAAACTGTTGTTCATAATTTGCAGGAAGCCTCGACAGTGGGTGACGTGGGCATAATCCTGCATCGAATAAATGTAGGCATAGATGGTCGAGAAGATGACCACCAGTCCTCTTTGGTAGAAATCGAAGGTAAAATCAATAACACTCGAATTTCTCTTTTAATTGACCCTGGATCTATGTTAAGTTATATTACTCTTGATGTGGTAGATTCAAATAAACTTAATAAACTGAAGCACGCAAAATCATGGCTGGTACAACTAGAAACAAGAACTAAAAGGAAAGTAGTTGATTTTATTTCTGATTTTGAGTTCATCTTAGATGCTCAAAATATAAGAACAAACTTGAACATCCTACCACTAGGATCTTACGATATGATTATCAGGATGGATTGGTTGGAACAACACAAAGAAATACTGGATTGTTATACAAAGATACTTAAATATAAAGACGATTTTGGCACTACTAGAACAGCCCAAGGTATACCAAAACCGGTATCAGTTAGACAAGTTTCAGTGATGCAATTTAAGAAATGTATGAGAAAGGGATGCCAAGTTTATGCCATCTAAGTAACGAACCTATTAGACAAAGGAGATAAGACAAAGTTAGAAGACTTTGCTTCCCTACGTGAATTTAGAGACATGTTTGTGGATGAGATACCAGAATTACCTCCTAGAAGGGAAATAGACTTCTCCATAGACCTACTACTTGGTTCAGTCCCTATATCAAAAGCACCTTACTGAATGAGTTTACTATAATTGACAGAACTAAAAATACAATTACAGGAATTGTTAGATAAAGAGTATATCAGACCGAGTGTTTCACCATGGGGGGCACCAGTCCTCTTTATGAAAAAGAAAGATGACACTCTAAGACTTTGTATCAATTATAGACAATTGAATAAAATGACTATTAAGAACAATTACCCATTACCGAGGATAAATGACCTGTTTGATCAAGTAGGTGGGACCAAGATCTTTTCAAAATTGGATTTACGATCCGGTTGTCATTAAGTTAGGATAAGGGTTGAAGATATAAACAAAATAGATTTTCGAACAAGATATGGACACTATGAATTCGTAGTCATACCTTTCAGACTCACTAATGCACCAGCCACATTTATGTGCCAGATGAACAATATTTTCAGCTAGTACTTAGATAAGTTCGTAGTAGTATTTATCAATGATATTTTGGTCTACTCTAAACTAGAGGAAGAACATGAAGAACATTTAAGAATAGTCCTGCAAATGTTGAGGAAACACAAAATGTACGCAAAATTTGATAAGTGTGACTTTTATCAAAAATAAATACAATATCTAGGACATGTAATTTCAGCAGAAGGCATTGTCGTAGACCCTAAGAAAATCAAATCCATCTTAGAATGGCTGGTACCTAATGATGTAGTGGATATCTGGTCATTCATGGGAATCGCCAGATATTACCACATATTTTTAGAAGGATTTTCCAAAATATCCTACCCTATCATGTCATTACAAAAGAGAGGGACCAAGTTTAACTGGTCACAGAAGTGCCAAGACAGTTTTAACAAGCTGATGGAATTATTAACAATTGCACCCATCTTGAAGGTAGCAGACCCAGTTAAAGACTTTACCGTCTGTGTCGATGCAAGTAAAGAAGGACTAGGTGGTTTCCTTACTCAGGAAGGACACATAATTTGTTATGAGTCTCGGAAATTAAAAGAACATGAGCGAAATTATGTCACTCATGACTTAGAATTGGCAACGGTAATACACGCCTTAAAAATGTGGTGACACTACTTAATGGGCAGAAAATTTCTACTATTGACGGATAATAGCGGTGTGAAATATATGTTTAGCCAACCAGATCTTAATGCAAGGCAAGAAAGATGGCTATCCTTCTTGAGCGAATTCAAATTCGAAGTCAGACATATCAAGGGTAAGGAAAATAAGGTAGAAGACGCTTTAAGCAGAAGAGTCCATGGGTTATTTGAAATAAATATCAGTAGGGTAAAAAGTGATCTGGAACAAAGAATAAGGACGACATGTATTAATGATGAAAATTACACTAAGATAATGGAAGAATTACAAAATAGTACTGCAAACGCAGATAAACCAGATCTAAGTATAGACAAGAAAGGACTATTAGGATTTAAAAACAGGCTTTACATACCAGATTCAGTAGAGTTGAAGTTAATAGTCTTGGACGAAGTGAATAAGAAACTGTATTCTGGCCATCCAGGATACTAGAAAACGATAACAACACTTAGAAAACTATTTTACTAGCCTAATATGAAGGGCGAAACAACAGAATACTTGGCTAGGTGTCAAGATTGTCAGCAGGTTAAGGCCGAACACCAGCATCTAGCTGGTCTATTACAACCATTACCAGTACCAGAATGGAAATGGGAGACCATATCGCTGGACTTTATAACAGGTTTTCCAAAAACATAGAAACAAAATGATTCTATTATGGTTTTAATCGATAAACTTAGTAAGTTTGCACACTTTATTCCTGTGAAATCTAATTTTAAAGCTATAAACATTGTTGAAATATTTATGAAAGAAAATTTTAGACTGCATGGTATTCCTAAAATGGTGATTTCAGATAGAGACGTAAAATTCACATCCACTTTTTGGAAGGAATTGTTTGCAGGGCTAAATACTAATCTGAATTTCAATATGAGTTATCACCCACAAATGGATGGACTGACCGAAAGGACAAACCAAATCGTAGAGGATATGCTTTGCATGTACGTAAGAACAAAACCAAAAAAGTGGGAAGACTACCTACACTTGGTAGAATTTGCATATAACAATGGGTGTCAAACTTCGGCTAAGTTAAACCCTTTCGAGGTACTGTATGACAAAAAGTGTACGACTCCAATTAGCTAGGATAACCCGGTTTATAGACTCATGGTTGGACCAGATATGATCCAAGAAATGGAGAACATGGTAAGGAAGGTACAACAAAACTTAAAAGAAGAACAGGACAGACAGAGGAGTTATGCAGATAAGAAAAGAAGACACTTGGAATTTCAAGTTGGAGACCATGTCTATTTGAAGGTCAAAGCCCGAAAAAGTTCATTGAAATTAGGAAACTGTGCCAAGATGGCACCCAGGTTTTGTGGGCCCTTTGATATACTAACTCGAATCAGACCCGTAGCACACCAACTAGCACTTCCATCTAATATAAGAATTCATAATGTATTTCATGTTTCTTTGTTGAAAAAGTATGTTCATGACCCTACTCATATGATTGATTGGAACTTGGTGTAGGTGGAACCCAAGGGCAAGCTACAGGTGGAACCCTTGCGTATTCTGGACCAGAAAGAAATAACACTTCGGAACAGAGTCGTTGCTCAGGTAAAGGTGCAATGGAAGAACTTCAATCCTGAGGAGGCCACTTGGGAGTTGGAGGGATATTTGCGGGAATCTCATCCAATCCTATTCCAAGGAAGGAACGAACACTAGGGATAGTGTTTTATTAAAGGGGGAAAGGATGTGACATTCCCAAAAATAAAGTATTTTTGGAAATTTATGATTTGTTGGAAAATTATTCCGTTTTAGTAAAATCGAATTTGGAATTTTTTTGTCATTTGTGGCAATTTCGAATTTCGAATTTGATAATTGTAATTAATTATTATGACTATTGGGTAGAGATATGATTTGACCCAACTAACTATTTGAATACAACACTTGTATGAAAACAAAATAATTTATATTGATTGCAGGAGGACAAATGGAACAACCATGTTAAACTCAATTGACCATGACTCCATGAGTGGGGAACATGTTGGAACTACCTCTGGGCTAATTGTTACAAGTGGAAAATCAAGGATTTGGCCATTGGTAGCCCCTGAAAATCAGGGGTTTAGAAAGGTGTGAAAATTACAAAGTGGGGGAAAAGGACCTAGGAAAAAAATATTTTTATGGATAAATAGCATATGTGAGGAGGCAGGACGCTGCCTAGTATGCGGGGGAGGAGAGATGATTGTTTTTCTTACTATTATAAACACTACAGATTGAGTGTGAGGCAAGAGGAGTCTGCTGAAACTGAAAGACATTTATGAGGAGTATTTTTTCGATTTATCCCTCATGGAGTCATGGTCAAGCTAGGGGGTGAATTGGGCAAATAACTTGGCTGCCCTATTCTACGGTTGGGAGGAACGTGGTTGTTCCCTTTATTTTCTGGTGAACTGGGTCAGATATGTTATTCTCCTCCTTCTCTACTTTGAATGAATTATATGTATATATGTTATAATGTATTTGTTTGGTGCTAATTGTGAAACAATTTTTATCCGTGGATGAAATTTAGTTGTTATGGGAAGTTTATAACCAATAGCCTAGTTTTGGAATGTCCACTTCTGCAACTGGAAATTCTAGGCAATGACCTATGTATAATTCAGGAATTGAACAGATCTTTATATTCATGATCCAGGTGGATATCGGTGGCCACCCACCTTTTCCAAATGGCTCAAAACAATTTTCTGGCAATTTTGGCAATTTACTATTTTTAGCAGGTTTTAACTTCCGGGGCCATTTTGAGGGTCCAAATGAACGTTTTTTGAGATAGAGGTTATTAATGATAACCAAAGGTATTATTGAGCCCCCAAAATGAATCTCCTCGATGATACCTTTCCAATGATCTATCACACGCCTAAAACGGAGATCGTATGCAAAAGTTATGACCCCAGGAAGTTGGTGTACTCACTTACCCAAATGGGGCCCACATGACTTTTGGCGCTTCATCTCCTAGGGTTAGGTTTTTGGATGTCTAGGACTTTTGGAATTCCTATTTATTGTAAAAATGCCTTCAAAACCTCATTGTAATCATCTTCTGGCGAATGCGAGTAGCCGTCACATCTCTTCTCATAGATAAGCTACCACCATTCTAGCGAGTCTTTCACTCTGTATTTTTACAGTCTCTGTACATTTATTTGATTTATAGAAATCGTGTATTACTGTATATTTGTGTTTATGGTTGCATATCTAATACATTTCTGTTATATTATTGAATATCTGCAATATCTCTATGCATTTCTTTATTATATCTCCGCTCTCATTTCGTGCTGAAAATAATCCAGATCAGTGGTATCAGAGTAGGCTGCTCTTGATCGTTTTTCAGTGCATGTCCCCGACGAGGTCCGAGTATAGCAAGTTGGGTCTCGAGCTTGTCTCTCTTGAGGACAATCTCTCTCGCACACCCAAGAAACCCTCAATGGTGGAAGAAAAGAAAAACGACGGAGCAAACGATCCTATCAATCTGTTGCTTTAGCAAGCTCTCACGCGACAAAGGGACGAAATGATGAAGAATTTTGCCCACATCCTTCAACGCCTACCGATAGCATCAGGCGCATCTTCATGAAGCAAACACTCTAGAGGCACCTCGCCTTTCAAGGTACAGGTTAATTTTGATATTCCCGTATTTGAAGGTCAAATAGATGCAGATGCCCTAGATAAATGGTTAAATCTGCTAGAAGGTTATTTCTCTGTTCATAATTTTTCCAACAAGGAAAATATCACCTTTTTACTCCTTAAGTCTCTCCCCCATGTCAAACATTGGTGGGAAACTTACTGGGAGTAGAGTTCCACAGAGGATTCTGGAATATATGGGGTTGAGCCCACTTGGGATTTTTTTGTGGATGCGGTAAAGGAACAGTACTACCCTGTTGGAAACTATGAGGACCAGTATATGAGATGGACCACACTACGGCAAGAGAGGGGATAATCAGTTCTGGAGTTCACCAATAGCTTCCATACCTTGCACACCAAGCTGGGTATCAAAGACTCTGAATGACATTTGGTTCTGAAATACCGTGGGGCTCTACACAGATACATCCAAACTGAAATGGATTTTCTAGACATCTCATCACTCGGTGCTGCCTATCGATATGCTGTCAAAATCAAGCAGAAATTTAAGCACTAGAACAAACGGGAGTTCGGGTCTGCAAATCCACAACAACCAAAGTATGAAAAATACATCCCTAAAAAACAATCTCTCGAAAACCAGTCCAAGCCATAGGAAAAGAAGGGTCACAGGAAGACAAAGAAGGACACCAGAAAATTGTGTGATTTCCACAAAAGCCCTTGGTACAACACTAATGAATGTCGCTCAAAACAGTCATTGGTGGCCGAGATCAAAGACAAGGATTTGAACCCCGATTCAGAATCTGATTCTGAAAATACTGGTAAAAGACAGATCATCGACGCAGACCCCACTGCTATTGTCGCGACTGCAGAAATTCAACCAGAAGAACCAACAGATCCGGAAGAAGGGGAGCACCTTTTTCATTCACAGATGTGGGTGAAGGGGACCCCACTGCATTTTATTGTTGATAGCAGAAGCTAGAAGAACCTCATCTCAGCAGAGGTCGTCAAATAGTTGGGATTGTCGACAACACCACACCCGCAACCATACAACATTGGGTGGCTTCGTCAAGGGTGAGATCTCCGTGTCAGCCAGCATTGTCGATTGTCATACGGTATCCAACCCTTCAAGGATGAGGTATTATGTGATGTTGCCCCACTGGATGTCTATGATGTTCTCTTGGGCCAACCATATATGTGGAAATGCCATGCTATCTATGAGTCTCGACCCCGTAGTGTCATTATTACTCTGGGGGGTCGTTCTACAGGATACCAGAGGTATTTCCAACTATTGCCCCACCTAAACAGTGCTACAAGGTAGTATCTCATACTGCAAAATTCATCTTCTCCACAATCTGTTCAAAAGGGGAACAAAAGGATATTGCAATCACCACATCTTCGGCCCAAGCACCTTCTATCCAACAGAAGTAGGTCAACAAGGTTGCAATGAAGCACAAAGATTTCTTCTGCACACAGTCATCTAAAATAGCCAGACTGGTTAAAAAGGTCCAAACCTTCTAGCCAAAGGTTCGTGATAGCCTTCAACAAGCTAAGCAACGCCACTTCTCCAGTAAGGCAAGCAGATCACCAAGATTCAGATTCAGCAATTGCTTTCCCCTCTCCCTAGGGAACTCAATGCAATGGATACCATTGCTTCCTAAGGAGGGAGGATTGATCCAGGTGGATATTGGTGGCCACCCACCTTTTCCAAATGGCTCAAAATAGTTTTCTGGCAATTTTGGCAATTTACTATTTTTAGTAGGATTTAACTTCCGGGGCCATTTTGAGGGTCCAAATGAAGGTTTTTCAAGATCGAGGTTCTCAATGATAGTCAAAGGCATGATTGATCCCCCAAAATTAATATCCTCGACGATACCTTTCCAACGATCTATCACATGCCTAAAACGAAGATCGTATGCAAAAGTTACGACCGTGGGAAGTTGATGTACTCACTTCACAAACGGAGCCCACATGACTTTTGGCGCTTCATCTCCTAGGGTTAGGTTTTTGGATGTCTAGGAATTTTGGCATTCCCGTTTATTGTAAAAAGGCCTTTAGATCCTTATTGTAATCATCTTCTGGCGAATGCTAGTAGCCATCACATCTCTTCTCAGAGATAAGCTACCACCATTCTAGCGAGTCTTTCACTCTGTATTTTTACAGTCTCTGTACATTTCTTTGATTAATAGAAATCATGTATTACTATATATCTGTGTTTATGGTTGCATCTCTGATACATTTCTGTTATATTATTGAATATCTGCAATATCTCTGTGCATTTCTTTATTATACCTCCGCTCTCATTTCGTGCCGAAAATAATCCAGATCAATTCAATAAGTTTATGTATATCTCTGTAAGGTTCAGAGAGTTGTATTATATAGTTGAGCCTTCCCCTCACTAATAATATTAAATGGAAGAGACATAAGATGACATGGACTCTCCAGACCATAAATATTACCTATATAAGTACATGTATATATATATATATATATATATATATATTCATTTGCAATTGGTATTTTGTGAGGCATCACTATTTAACAAAATGGTGTAACTGTAATAGACCGTACTTATAAAGAAATTTGATGTCACATTATATAAGTAATTAGATGATATCAATTGGAAATCATCTCTTTTTACATAAAGAAAATATCGAATCAGAGAGTCTGAGAATTCTCTCTCTTTTAAAGAAACTTGGTACCGTTCTAGATCAGATGGAATAAATCACGCTATTAAATTATAGGATATTATAGAAGTAGGTCACTCTGTAAGAGTAAAGGTAAGGAGATGCATGACTGTCATAAACCACATATTGATAGAACATCTAAGAATAGTTTTATATTTACAAGAAATAAAAGATCCATCTGGAAAGATAACCATTGTATTAAATCACAGAGTAATGGTATACATGTAAAATTTCCCATTCAGTGTTCGACATAAAAAGGGAATATAACTCTTACATTTCTGTACATATATATGACAATTACAAAATATCAAAACCCCCCTGTGACATAATGATAGATGCATGGGTATGGATGTACATAAACCTATATGTCTAGGTCTGCATTCTGGAAATACATCACAGAATCGTAACCTTACTCAGACATTTTTTGCTCCAATCTAATTACTACAAACTCAGAACGAAGCATATCGGAAATCTCTCTCTCTCTCTCTCTCTCTCTCTCTCTATATATATATATATATATATATATATATATATATATATAAAGAAGGTCGAATGAAAGTAAATGAGGTATATATGGTATTGTAGATCTAATACCTTCGAATTTCAAACATCCAGAATTTGAATAGAACATTCAATCTAAGACATAATCACAGTAAATAAATTCCTGAGTAAGGTGAGACCCGAACAATGCACTCAACAGTCATTTCATTAAATTCAAAAGAATAGGACAGTCCTATAGATAAATTGCTACTAGAGTCATACTATAATAACTGGGCCAAACGTTATGTTACAATGGGAATTTTTCCTCTTTCAAATCTGATAGGAAACTGAGAAAAAGGACTATACTGAGTGATTACATGTTCACAACCGCGACTGATCAAGTTCTGGAGGGGTTATAACAGGAAACTCGATTACCTTTTACATCGGGCTCACGGATGAACATCCGAATTCTTCGTGTAAACGAAACCCTGGAAAAATTTAATAGTCAAAGATTAGCATTTTATATATGAGGAAGACTTAAAGAAGCATACGAATATTAATACATCCTACCAAGACACTACTTAACTTTGAGTTCACGACTCTTGAGACTTTTTGTTTCTTCTTATTGTCTTCCATCGGGACAGATGCCCGGGGCTAAGAGTAGATAGTGCCATAACTCAATGATGGGTACCCTCGCATTAGACATGGCCCATAATTAGTGATTTGTTTCAGTCCTTGAAATGATTTAAATTAGCATCAAAAAAATATTCACGCAACATCTAATGAATAATGAAATACAGTAATCAACTATACAAAAATCCTTATGAAACATAAATTGCACATATACCCTGGCCTAAACAGAGTATAAGTTCTTTATTTTTTTTAAACCAAGCACACAGTAGGGTTATCCCTACAAGAGAAAACCCTCCCTCAATCTCTCGAGGAATTCGGTTATGAATCCCGATTCACGACTGGTGGCCACCAAAAACCCTAGCTCCCAAAACATATATAAACAAGGCTAGTACCTCCTCTCCATAACTAGAGGAGGAAACAACGTTAAACTCAAGAAAAACACATCTACAGGATTCGGGATGGCATCAAAGCATTACAGATAGATTACACCAAATGAAAAGAAATCCATAAATTACTACACCATTTCTCTTTATCAACCATAGTAGTGTTCGTAGGGAAAGAACTTACAAGGAATGCAAACCCCACCCTCTCCTACAATCTTGAGACAACCACCATGACAAAAAACTTCACTCCAACATATTGTTGCACAAAACCTCTTCGCAGAACGCAACAATGACAAACTAGAGACCCACTCAAAACCTAAGCGACGCCTCATCTTCTCGAAATAAATGTGGAGAGTGCAGAGGATAATTGGCCATGTGACTATGGCAGGGTCGATATGACACTTTGGGCATAGAGCTCGTTCAATTCATTGGAATGCATAGAGTTGTCGTTAATGAAGTTGCAGGGATATAACTACCTGGGCCACAGACTAATCCTTCCCTTTAAAAAAGGTCGAATTTGATCCCTTCTGACTTGACAGAAGCTAAATGCACATTCATGCCTCTGTATTATTTGGAATTCAATAATTTGATCCTAATTGTCAGTTATCCACTAATGTATAGATTTAGAGCTCTAATTTTTTTTATTTTTTATTTTTTGTTTATTTTTTGTTTTTTTGTGTGTCTGGAGGAATCAGCAACTAGTTGGGCACGTGCTCACGTTACACGTGGCCGTGTTATCCAACCGCTACCACTATAACCTCCAGGTGTGCCCATGATGCCCCTTACACGACACACAAGGTAAGTCGGGGGGAATTGAACTCGAAACCTCATGGAACTTCATTTTAACGACACTTGCCAATTGAGCTGCCCCCCCGGGGGTATTTAGAACTCTAATTAAACCACCGGTCCCAAGAACAATTACATAATCGGGAATTGGTAGTTAGGCCAGGTACTTGGCATTTAAAACCTGACCCCCCGACTATTATGGATATGAACTAGTTCAAGTCTCCTAAGGTTAAAAATCATCAAGTGGACCTATGCACAGTCATATAGTCTTATGCTAAATGAAGTTTATCATGTTTCCATAAGACCACACTTATATTTATATCCCTACGCAGATAGATAAGGACTAGATCCAGAAAGGGGTCCACTAAAGCCTTGGGACCTTACCCTTATAACCTTTCTACTCATGTTAGTCAAAGATGTTATAGATAAGACAATCTTGTGGTAAGTGGAACATTAGGAATTGCTTAAGAATATAATAGAGTGTAAGGTAACATTTTTATTACAAAGTTATTTCTAATGGATTTATGACAAAAGAGACCTCTTCTGCTATAAACATAAAAAACAAAATTGGTTGGTAATTATGAGGTCCATTACATATGGTATCAGAGAAACAGGTTACAATACTTGGAACTTGAATAGGGCCATCTGATTTACTTAAAATATATTTCCATTTTATAAAGCTAATAAAAACCTTCATTGTTACAGATAGAAAACCTCTTTGCTTTGTGTTAATAATGGTAGTAGTAAATGACGACGGAGAAATCATAGTTGAAGGAAATCTGGAGTAGAGACCTCCTAACTATCTAAGACAGAACAATGACGAGATCTCACCCACTTAAGTAGTGGAAACAATGAGGAATCTTATCGTCGAACTACAGGTTTTTAAAGACGACAACGAGAAACTGAAGAAAGAACAACAGGAACAACAAGAGATAAATGAAGTCCTGCTGCGCACTATAGTGACTAAGAAAATCCCAAAGGACGATAACCATGACGAAGAAGTCAGCAAAAGGGCCTCCAAGAACTCGGGGCCTGAAAACGAAAATCATGACAGTTCATCTGAAGGCACACCTTCAGTTGAGGACAAAACTAAAATAGACAGAAAAAGAAAACAAGTAGATGACCTTGATGGAGAATTTAAAAAGATTAAACCAGCTACCTTTGATGGAGAATCCAAGACAAGAGAAGAAGCTAAAGCATGGTTGTTAGACATCAAAAAATACTTCCAGATCTACAACTATTCCAACAATATGAAATTCAGAATGGCCATCTACAATCTAAAAGGGAAGGCGAGAATTTGGTGGCAAGACCTGAAATTGACCAAGGGCCGAAAGGAGAAGTAGTTGGAATGGTCTGACTTTAAGAAGTATTTCAAGAAACAGTACCTTTCGGAAAAAAATATGAAAGGAAAACGAAAGAATTTTACGAGTTACGACTTGGACAGATGACGATGGAGGACCTTATAAACAAATTTATGGAACTACTAAGGTTTGTACCATACATCCGGGAGGATAAGTTAAAAATTCAACGATTCTTAAGTTGTTTACCACAGTCCTACAAGGACATAATTGAGTTTGACAACCCAAAATCCTTGAGCAAATTATTCAGGAAAGCATGAATGTGCTATGACCAGTATAAAAAATGGGCAGAGTTTCCCAAAGCTTGGAAGGATAAGAAAGAAGATTGAATGAATCAACGGAAGAAAGGATACCAACCAAATTCATATCAAAATGCAGCAAAAAGATTTATGAGAAAATATTTTCACTCCAACCATCCGAATATGCAAGGCAGTGGTAAATCATTAAATATGGGAACGAAGTAGTTTGGGAACAACCCCCGCGAACCATTAAAGTGTTGGGAATGTGGAGAACTTCATCTAAGGAGGAATTGTCCATGTTTAATTTCAGCAAACAAAATGGTTGTTCATAATTTGCAGGAAGCCTCGACGATGGGTGACATGGGCAGAAGCCTGCATCAGATAAATGCAGCCATAGATGGTCGACAAGATGAACACCAATCCTTTTTGGTATAAATCGAAGCTAAAATCAATAACACTCAAATTTTTGTTTTAATTGACCCTGGAGCTACGTTAAGTTATATTACTCCTAATGTGGTAGAGTCAAATAAACTTAATAAACCGAAGCATGCAAAATCATGGTTGGTACTACTAGCAACAGGAACTAAAAGGAAAGTAGTTGATTTTATTTTTTATTTTGAGCTCAACTTAGATGGTCAAAATATAAGAACAAACCTGAACATCCTACCACTAGGATCTTACGATATGATTATCAGGATGGATTGGTTGAAACAACACAAAGAAGTACTGGATTTTTATACAAAGATACTTAACTATACAAACGATTTTGGCAATACTAGAGCAACCCAAGGTATACCAAAACCGGTAATAGTTACACAAGTTTCAGCGATGCAATTCAAGAAATGTATGAGAAAGGGATTCCAAGTTTATGCCATCCAAGTAACGAACCTATTAGACAAAGGAGATAAGCCAAAGTTAGAAGACTTTGCTACCTTACATGAATTTAGAGACATGTTTTTGGATGAGATACCAGAATTACCTCCTAGAAGGGAAATCAACTTCTCCATAGACCTACTACCTAGTTTAGTCCCTATCTCAAAAGCACCTTACTGAATGAGTTTACCAGAATTGACAGAACTAAAAATACAATTACAGGAATTGTTAGCTAAAGAGTATATCAGACCGAGTGCTTCACCGTGGGAGGCACCAATCCTCTTTGTGAAAAAGAAAGATGACACTCTAAGTCTTTGTATCGATTATAGTCAATTGAATAAAATGACTATGAAGAACAAGTACCCCTTACTGAGGATAAATGACCCATTTGATCAAGTAGATGGGGCCGAGATCTTTTCAAAATTGGATTTACGATCCGGTTATCATCAAGTTAGGATAAGGGATGAAGATATAAATAAAACATATTTTCGAACAATATATGGACACTACGAATTCGTAGTCATACCTTTCGGACTCACTAACACACTAGCCACATTTATGTTCTTGATGAACAGTATTTTCAACCAATACTTAGACAAGTTCGTAGTAGTATTTATCAATGATATTCTGGTCTATTATAAAATAGAGAAAGAACATGAAGAACACTTAAGAATGGTCCTGTAAATGTTAAGGAAACAGAAATTGTATGCAAAATTTGATAAGTGTGACTTTTATCAAAAAGAAATACAATATCTAGGACATTTCAGCAGAAGGCATTGTCGTAGACCCTGAGAAAATCAAAGCCATTTTAGAATGGCTAGTACCTAAGGATGTAGCAGATATCCGGTCATTCATGGGAATCACCGGATATTACCGCAGATTTATAGAAGGGTTTTCCAAAATAGCCTACCCTATCACATCATTACAAAAGAAAGGGACCAAGTTTAACTGGTCACAGAAGTTCCAAGACATTTTTAACAAGCTGAAGGAATTATTGACAACTGCACCCATCTTGAAGGTCGCAGACCCAGATAAAGACTTTACCATTTGTGTCAATGTGAGTAAAGAAGGACTAGGTTGTGTCCTAACTCAGGAAGGACACGTAATTTGTTATGAGTCCCAGAAATTAAAAGAACATGAGCGAAATTATGTCACTCATGACTTAGAATTGGCAACGGTAATACACGTCTTAAAAATGTGGCGAAACTACTCAATGGGCATAAAATTTCTACTATTGACGGATAATAGCAATGTGAAATATTTGTTTAGCCAACCATATCTTAATGCAAGGCAGGCAAGATGGCTAGCCTTCTTGAGAGAATTCAAATTTGAAGTCAGACATATCAAGGGTAAGGAAAATAAGGTAGAAAATGCTTTAAGCAGAAGAGTCCATGGGTTATTTGAAATAAATATCAGCAGGGCATAAAGTGATCTGGAACAAAGAATAAGGACGACAGGTATTAATGATGAAAATTACACTAAGATAATGGAAGAATTACAAAATAGTACCGCAAACGCAGATAAAACAGATCTAAGTATCGACAAGAAGGGACTATTACAATTTAAAAATAGGCTTTACATACCAGATTCAGCAGAGTTGAAGTTAATAGTCTTGGACAAAGTGCATAAGAAACCATATTCTGGCCATCCAGGATACTAGAAAATGATAACAACACTTAGAAAACTATTTTACTTGCCTAATATGAAGGGAAAAAAAACAGAATACCTTGCTAGGTGCCAATATTGTCAGTAGGTTAAGGCCGAACACCAGCATCCAAACGACCTATTACAACCATTACCAGTACCGGAATGGAAATGGGAGACCATATCGCTGGCCTTTATAACAGGTTTGCCAAAAACTTAGAAATAGAATGATTCTATTATGGTTTCAATTGATAAACTCAGTAATTTTGCACACTTTATTCCTGTGAAATCTACTTTTAAAGCTATAAACATTGCTGAAATATTTATGAAAGAAATTTTTAGACTGCATGGTATTCCTAAAATGGTGATTTCAGATAGAGACGTAAAATTCACATCCTCTTTTTGGAAGAAATTGTTTGCAGGGATAAATATTAATTTGAATTTTAGTACAAGTTATCACCCACAAATGGATGGATAGACCGAAAGGACAAACCAAATCATAGAGGATATGCCCCGCATGTACGTAAGAATAAAACCAAAAAAATGGGAAGACTACCTACACTTTATAGAATTTGCATATAACAATGGGTGCCAAACTTTGGCTCAGTTAAGCCATTTCGAGGTACTGTACGAAAAAAAGTGTACGACTCGAATTAGGTGGGATAACCCGGTTGACAGACTCATGGTTGGACCCGATATGCTCCAAGAAATGGAGAACATGGTAAGGAAGGTACAACAGAACTTAAAAGAAGCATAGGACAAACATAAGAGCTATGCAGATCAGAAAAGAAGACACCTGGAATTTCAAGTGGGAGACCATGTCTATTTGAAAGTCAAAGCCTAAAAAAGTTCGTTGAAATTAGGAAATTGCGCCAAGCTGGCACCCAGGTTTGTGGGTCCTTCGACATACTAACTCGAATTGGACCCATATCATACCAACTAGCACTTCTAGCTAATCTAAGAATTGAAAACGTATGTTCATGACCCTACTCATATGATTGATTGGAACTTGGTGTAGGTGAAACCCGAAGGTAATCTCCAGGTGGAACCCCTGTGTATTCTGGACCAGAGAGAAATAACACTTCGAAACAGAGCCATCGCTCAGGTAAAGGTACAATGGAAGAACTTCAATCCTGAGGAGGCCACTTGGGAGTTGGAGGGATATTTGCGGGAATCTCATCCAATCCTATTCCAAGGAAGGAACAAACACTGGGGACATTGTTTTATTAAAGGGGGAAAGGATGTGACATCCCCAAAAGTAAAATATTTTTGGAAATTTATAATTTGCTCGAAAATTATTCCGTTTTAGTAAAATTGAATTTGGAAAAATTTTGTCATTTATGGCAATTCCGAATTTCAAATTTGATAATTGAAAATAATTGTTATGACTGTTGGGCAGAAATCTAATTTGACCCAACTAACTATTTGACTACGACATTTGTATGAAAACATAATATTTTATATTGATTGCAGGAGGACAAATGGAACGACCATGTTAAAATCAGTTGACCATGACTCCATGAGTGTAGAACATGTTGGAACTACCTCTAGGCTGATTGTTACAAGTGGCAAATCAGAGATTTGGCCATTGGCAGCCCCTGAAAATCAGGGGTTTAGAAATCTATGAAAATTCCAAAGGGAGGGAAAAGGACCTAGGCAAAAAATATTTTTATGGATAAATAGCATATGTGAGGAGGCAGGATGTTGCCTAGTATGCAGGGGAGGAGAGACGACTGATTTTCTTATTGTTATGAACACTATGGATTGAGTGTGAGGCAAGAGGAGTCTATTGAAACTGAAAGACATTTCTGAGGAGGAGTTTTCTGAGTTGGCCCTCATGGAGTCATGGTCAGGCTAGGGGGTGAACTGGACAAGTAACTTGGCTTCCCTATTCTACAGTTGGGAGGAACGTGGTTGCTCCCTTTGTTTCCCCGCAAAATTTAGTTGTTATGGGAAGTTTATAACTGATAGCCTAGTTATGGAATTTCCACTTCTGCAACTAGAAATTCTAGGGAACTACTTATGTATAATTCAAGAATTGAACAGATCTGTATATTCAATAAGTTTATGTATATCTCTGTAAGGTTCTGAGAGTCGTATTATATAGCTGAGCCTTCCCTTCACTGATAATATTGAAGGAAAGAGACACAGGACGACATGGAATCTCCAGACCATAAATATTACCTATATAAGTACATGTATATATATATATATATATATATATATATATTCATTTGCAATTGGTATTTTGCGAGGCATCACTATTTAACAAAATAGTGTAACTGTAACACACCGTACTTATACAGAAATATGATGTCACATTATATAAGTAATTAGATGATATCAATTCGCAATCAACCCTTTTTACATCAAGAAAATATTGAATCAGAGAGTCTAAGACTTCTCTCTCTTTTAAAGAAACTCGGTACCATTCCATATCAGATGGAATAAATCACGATGTTCAATTATAGGATATTATAGAAGTAGGTCACTCTGTAAGAGTAAAGGTAAGGAGATGCATGAATGTCATAAACCACATATCGATAGAACATCTAAGCGTAGTTTTCTATTTACAAGAAATAAAAGATCCATATGGAAAGATAACCATTGTATTAAATGACAGAGTAATGGTATACATGTAAAATTTCCCATTCGGTGTTTGACATAAAAAGGGAATATAATTCTTATAGTTCTGTACATATAGCTGACAATTACAAAATATCAAAAACCCCCTGTGACATAATGATAGATGCATGGGTATGGATGTACATAAACCTATATGTCTAGGTCCGCGTTCTGGAAATACATCACAGAATCATAACCTTGCTCAGACCTTTTTAGCTCCAATCTAATTACTACAAACTCAGAACAAAGCATATCAGAAATATATATATATATAAAGAAGGTCGAATGAAAGTAAATGAGGTATATATGGTATTGTAGATCTAATACCTTCAAATTTCAAACATCCAGAATTTAAATTGAACATTCAATCTAAGATATAATCACAATAAATAAATTCCCGAGTAAGGTGAGACCTGAACGATGCACTCAATAGTCATTTCATTAAATTCAAAAGAATAGGACTGTCTTGTAGATAAATTGCTACCAGAGTCATACTATAATAATTGGGCCAAACTTTATGTTAGATTGGGAATTTTCCCCCTTTCAAATCCGATAGGAAACTGAGAAAAATGACTATACTAAGTGATTACATGTTTGCAACCATGACTGATCAAGTTCTGGAGGGGTTATAATAGGGAACTTAATTACCTTTTACATTGGGCTCGCGGATGAACATCTGAATTCTTCGCGTAAACGAAACCCTGGAAAAATTTAATAGTTGGAGATTAGCATTTTATATATGAGGAAGACTTAAAGAAGCGTATGAATATTAATACATCCTACCAAGACGCTACTTAAATTTGAATTCGTGACTCCTGAGACTTTTTGTTTCTTCTTATTGTCTTCCGTCGGGATAGACGCCTAGGGCCGAGAGTGGATAGTGCCATAACGCATTGATGGGTATCCTCGCATCAGAAAGGGCCCATCATTAGTGATTTGTTTCAGTCCTCGAAACGATTTAAATTAGCATCAGAAAAATCTTCACTCAACATCTAATGAATAATGAAATATAGTAATCAACTATACAAAAATCCTTATGAAACATAAACTGCACATATACCCTGGCTTAAACAGAGTATAAGTTCTTTATTTTTTTAAAACCAGACACACAATAGGGTTATCCCTACAAGAGAAAACCCTCCCTCAGAATCTCGAGGAATTCGGTTATGAATCTCGGTTCACGATAGGTGGCCACCAAAAACCCTAGGTCCTGAAACATAGATAAACGAGGCTAGTACTTCCTCTTCATAACTAGAAGAGGAAACAACGTTAAACTCAAGAAAAACACTTCTACGGGATTCAGGATGGCATCAAAGCATTACAGATAGATTACATGAAATGAAAAGAAATTCGTAAATTACTACACCATTTCTCTTTATCAACGATAGTAGCGTTTATAGGGAAAGAACTTACCAGGAATACGAACCCTGTCGTATCCTACAATATTGAGACAACCACCATGACAAAAAACTTCACTCCAACATATTGTTGCACATAACCTCTTCGTAGAACACAACAATGACAAACTGGAGACCCACTCGAAATCTAAGCGATGCCTCATCTTCTCGGAATAAATGTGGAGAGTGCGGAGGACGATTGGCCATGCGGCTATGGCACGGTCGATATGACACTTTGGGCATAGAGCCCGTTCAATTCATTGGAATGCACAAAGCTTCCATTAATGAAGTTGCAGGGCTATAACTACCTGGACCAAAGACTAACCCTTCCCTTTAGATAAGGTCGGATTTGACCCCTTCTAACTTGACGGAAGTTAAATGCGCATTCATGCCTCTGTATTATTTGGAATTCAATAATTTGATCCTAATTGTCAGTTATCCACTAATGTATAGATTTAGAGCTCTAATTAAACCATCGGTCCCAAGAACCATTACATAATCGGGACTTGGTAGTTAGGCCAGGTACTTGGCATTTAAAACCCGACCCCCCGACTATTATGGATAAGAACTAGTTCAAGTCTCCTAAGGTTAAAAATCATCAAGTGAACCTGTGCGAAGTCATAGAGACGTATGCTAAATGAAGTTTAGCATGTTTTCATACGACCAAACTTATATTTATAGCCCTACACAGATAGATAAGGACTAGAGCCAGAAAGGGGTCCACTAAAGCCTTGGGACCTTACCATTATAACCTTTCTACTCATGTTAGTCAAAGATGTTATAGATAAGACAATCTTGCGGTAAGTGGAACTTTAGGAATTGATTAACAAGATAATAGAGTGTAAGGTAAGATTTTTATTACAAAGTTATTTCTAACGGAGTTATGACATCAAAGACCTCTTCTGCTATAAACAATTTTTTTTTTTTGGTTGGTAACCATTGTTGACAATTATTTTCCATGACACTGATCATCACCATGGTTAACGTTGGTAGACCTTGGTTGACTTTAGTTTACTATGGTTGGTTATGGTTGAACATGACCTTCACTATGATTGACCATGACCATGGTTGACTGTGGTTGACCATGGTTGACAATGGTTAACAATGTTTGACATTTGGCATCCATAGATGAGCATGGTTTCCCATGACCATGGTTGACCATGACTATGGATGACATTCACATGTTTGACCTCAACTATGACTATGGTTGACCATTACCTTAACTATGCTTGACTATAGTTTACCATGACCAAGATTATGGTTTACTATGGTTGACCTTAACCATGATTAACTATGGTTTTCCATGGTTGACTATGGATAACCATGGTTGAGTTTGATGTTGACCAAAGTTGACTATGGTTGATCATGGTTGAATATGGTTGACCATGACCATGGTTGACTATGATTGACCATGCCCATGGCTAACCTTCATAGACCATGTGGAGATGAATATTATGGGCCATGTTGGTTATGTTTAACAATGGTTTATTATGGCACTACCACGTTTCCATGTTGATCAAGTTTTGTTCATCACATTGCAACATCACGTTTTGTTCATCACATGACATCGTAAGGTTATGGTCATCACATTGCGATGTAGGGTTTTTATTTGTCACATTATGGCGTTGGAATAGGTTTGCCACATTCCGACAATGGGTTATGTTTGTCACATTACATCGTCGAGAATTGTTCGTGACATTGCGTCCTCGGGAAATATGTGTCTCGTTGCAATCTTGAGTTATGTTTGTCACATTGTGACATTGCATTTTGTACATCACATTGCGACAACAGGTTATGTTCATCACATTGCGATGTTTGGAAATTTTTGTCGCATTGTGACATCAGGATATGTGCTTCACATTGTAATGTGAGGATATTTTTGAAATATTATGACTACAGGAATATGTTCATCACATTGCAACGTTCATTTATGTTCAACACATTTCAACGTTACTTTGTTCGTCATATTACATCACATTGCGACAATGGGTTATGTTCATTAGATTGTGACAATGAGTTATGTTTGTCACATTGCGATGTTTGGATATGTTTGTCACATTGTGACATTAGGATATATGCATCACATTGCAATACGGAAATATGTTCAACACATTGCGACAATAGGGATATGTTCATCACATTGTGACAATACTGTGTTTGTCAGATTTCAATGTTACTATCTTTGTCACATTATGATGTTACTATGTTCATCCCATTGCAACATTATTATTATCGTCACGTTGCAACATCTGGTTTTGTTCGTCATATTGCAATGTCTGGTTTTGCTCATCATATTGAAATATTGGGCTATGTTGGTCACATGACAAGTTTGGTTTTTGTTCGACACATTACGAAAATGTAGTTTTGGTCAAGTTTTAAAAAAAAAATTAAAAGGAAGTGTTTCCTTTATCACTAAGATAAGAACTTTTAACTGATGTGATGTATTACAGAAAATGAAACTTAGGATTTTACTTTTTCTAAGGAGATTAATAGAAAATCAACTTGAAATTTATAGATGATGATTTTTACTTGTTTTAAAGACATTGATAGAAAATCATCTTGAACTTTGTAGATGATGAATTATACTTGTTTTATGGACACTCATAGTAAATCTACTTCATTTATACTTGTTCTAAGGACATTGATGCAAATCTACTTGATATATGTTACAAATGATGATTTATATTTTTCCTAAGAACATTTGTAGGAAATCAACTTGTTTTATACTTTGCAATTGACAAATTATACTCATTCTAAGGACATTGATATAAAATCATCTTGAAATTTGTAGATAATGATTTATTATTTTTATAAGGACATTTAAGTACACCACAGATGGATCATAGAGTGTATACATTGCACCATGATACAAACTATGACCATTATACATTTTATATGCTTTTCATTGATTTTATTTTTCATGGGTGGGAGAATTAACAAAGCAAGTCTCCCACACATATTAAAATTTCACTAAAATCCATATATATAGAAAACTTTCATAAAACATATATATAGTTAAAAGAATAAATTGTTGACAAGCTTTGAACCATATTCTCAAACCATTAAAATAAACATAAGTCTTATGCGCATTTATATCCATACAAATATTACTTTTACTTATATAACATATAGTTACAAAATATTTTTTATATAGATATTTTTAAACATATAGACATTTTATATATATAAAAAACCATAAATATTGTTTATTACTAAAAACTAAAAATGTCATTTATTACTATTATTTCATTAACAAATACTTATATTTAATCTCAAAAACTAAAAGAATTTGTTTATACATATTATTCCATTAACAAATAATTTTAAAAATCTATATATAAAAAAATTGTAGTTTTTCTTAAGATTAGATATATTTTCAAATTTGCAATCTTTAGCTGATATATATTTAAAATTTAACTGGATTCAAATTATTATTTTTATTATTAATATTGAATTTAAATTATGCTATTATTATCATTTTCTTATTATTATAAAATAAACCTCTCACCACATAACATTATAAATTGAAATAAGCTCGACAGTTTGGCTCGAGTGGTTGAGAGCTGTAAATTAAAAGGACAAGGTCACAGGGTCAAGTCCTTGAGATGAATGCCTCTGTAGATATTGGACCTCATTCGATCTTCTCGTTGAATTAGATTGCCAAAACTACAACCAATCGAATATATTTACAATTGTATTACAATTCAAGTGGATTAAAATTAAATTTGTATTATTTAAATTTTATTATTAATATTATTGTTATTATTATAAAATAAAGTGATGAAACTTCAAGAATATTAAGTTCACAATTTTTGATTAATTTAAAATTCCAATCCATCTTTTAAGTATCCACGTTGATTTAAAATGAAACAAAACTATAACCAAATAAAATATGTTTTCTAAAAAAAAACTTATTCCATAATTGATATCAAAATTACCTCATTTATTCCATAATTAATATCATATCGATAAAAGTACAACTATAATCATCATGGCACTCGAGTCAAGTGTATCCGTCGTAACACTAAAGTCGCGGACCACCTTACTATAAAATATTATTTTGTATTACCAAAGAGACTTCACTTAGAATCTTTCAATGGCACCTCTTTCAAGTGCTCTATAGTGGAGATTAAATGGTCTACGAAAGTAAGACTAATAATTCAACTAGTGTGTAAATAACATGCAAGTCATAGATAAAGTATACACCAAATCTGTTTCCATTTTCCATTCGTGTAAGGAAAAACACTCTTAGATATAGAAAGGGTATAAATTTATTCAAAGGTCCACCAAAACCTTATGAAATATGAAACCCTAATCCTAATATTTTCTTAATCCAAACTCTAATATGAATAACTCTATGAAACCCTAATCCTAATATTTTCTTAACCCAAACTCTAATATGAATAACTCTAATCTTAATAAATTTAATTGTGTATTTTACAAAAACATATCAAAAGAGGATGCCTTTAAAGTAGCACAAGAATCCTTCAATCAAAACCTAATAGTCCCCAAAAAAACCATTAAAATGTTTTAAAAGATTCTCAAAATTTTATTAAGTTGTTTATAGTATAGGGTCCAATGAACTAGGTAAATAAAGTTCATTGTCCTATCCTTCGTCCTTTTTAAAAATCTATACACACGTGCCTCCCTTCACTTTTGCAGCTTTGCAAAAAATAAGAAACCCCATAGAAAAACATAGCTAAACATTAACAATAGTTTGTCTTCCATCAAGATAAATTGGCCTTCGTAACTACCAGTGTGCCACCCATTGGGAATTCGACACACAAGGACATATGGAATATATATTTCTAGAATTGTAGCATATGTTGTAGAATTTTAATTAAATACAATTTTTAATTTTAATTAAATATAATTATCGTAATAAGACACATGTGTGATATCATTACCAGAATATATTAATTTTTTTTTGTTATTTTAAATTGTTTTTGCTAAAGAAATAAAGTCCTTCCTTATTAATAAAATTTACTTCATGGCATCGTCCATGCATGAAGAATTGAGGCATCTCTAGTAATAATAGAATTATGGTTTCTCTCATAGAATTTATGTGAGTTAAGGATAAACATATCCAAAAGAATCCACCTTCGAGATGTAATCGCAGATGTAATATGGTACTTAGTTTCTCACTCAAAGGATAGGTGTCATCTAGTTTCTTTTTTAAATAAATATTTCATTATTATTACATATTTGTATTGAATATAAGGAAAAGTGAAGTAGAGAATAACAGTGGATAAAATTGTTAGAGATTGGAGCATAATGATTAAAATAGTTATTGGAGATCAATGGTGAATAATCAATAAAGTAATTAGATGATATATTATAATAAATGGAAAAACACTTTGAAACATAATTGTTCATTTTTGTATGGAACCTGCTTATATGAATGATGCAATTTAGTATGTAGAAGTGTAATTGTGAGAAAATTCTATTTTGGTTGTCTATTTGCTAAACTATTATGTATCAATTGGTATCATAGCTTGATTTATTGGATTCCATTGTTAAAGTAGAAAAAGGAACAATATCCTCTATATCTTTATATCTTATATCTATAGCCAATATTCTATTAAGATACTAGCTCTCTCAAAGGAGTGATCTTAAGCAACAATTTCATATTTTTTTTGAACTCGTGGAACCTCCTAAATCATATCATAGCATGGAGATTTCCCTTAATGATTTTTATTAAACTCATGGAACCTCCTAAATCATCTCATAGCATGGAGATTTCCCTTAATGATTTGTACACTTAGATCTTATAGGAGTAACACACAATATTCTAGAAAAAACCACATTTCATGAAAAAATGGGCTAAGGTTATTTAAGAATTAATGGAGAAGGTCCCTGATTGAAATTTTCATAACCCTTCATCTTCATATTCTTCAGGAATGCACTGGAACCCTAAATTGACATTGCCTTAATTTTTCGATGCACTTGGTAATTGGGTTACTGGATTAGAGTGTTCTCTTCATATTTTAAACACAATAAGAAGCTCCTAGAGCGTGATAAGACTTTATTCACAGTATGTCACCTCCAAGGGTTAATAGCTTAATGGTAGGAAATGGTCCAACATTGATGGGTCGAGGATATCTCTATGTGTAGAACTCAATGATAACACTATCGTCCAAAATTTTAATGAAATTACCACTTGGAATGATTTGTGCATATCTCTACATGAGTGTTTTTATCTCGCGGAATATAGTGAAGGTGTATGGAAACGATGCCTTCAATTGTGGTAATTCTCCAGTTCACCAATATATTGAGGAGGCATACAAACTCTAGGTACAAATATCTATTTCTGATCCAGAGTAGGAATTGATTATCAAATCTAATTCTAGTTTATTACCCTGGTTTCATAATGAAGTGGATTTAATCTCTAGTGCATCTCTTTGCAAAGCCTTTAAAAATGTTCTTGTAATAGAGAAGACATTGGGAAAGTGTGCATTAATTCCATGTTATCCTTTTTATACAACTCCATCCCTTACCTCAAAAATTTTCCAATTTGCATCTCCACCTACAATTAATCACTATTGTATTTTTCATAAGATTGCTTCACATAGTGTCGACATTTTTCATTCCATACAATGTTCACTTGTCATTATGTATTTGTTTGTTGATTAGAATCCATATCCTCTTGATATATATCCTCAACGACCAATTTATGTGGCCAACCCTACTAAACTATATTCTCATCTTGTTCTTATGGCTATCCATTCCACTCTGGTTGAGAAAGGGTCCCTCTTCACTCACAATTTTGAAGTTAAGGATTACATAATTAATTTGATCCTAGATAATGGGAGTTAAAATAATTTAGTCTCATATGATCTCATGAAATCATTATACCTCCCTATCATGCCTCACCTAGAACCATATTATCTAAGATGGTTCAAAAATAGTGCTATCTCATTGTTTGTATCATAGACTTGACTGGTCAAATTTTATATCGGCCAACTTTTACACAATAAAAATGCATGTGATGTCACCCATATTGACTTTGCAAAGTTAATTTTAGGTACACACTACCAACATGCTTGTTTTTCAATATTATATTTGCACCAATTCAGACAATCTCACTAAGGATGATCACCCTTAATACTTTTTCTCCTCAACCACCTCTCTAGTTAATCCTCTCTTCGACATTAATGCAATGATGTAGGTGGATATTCATAAGGTTTTTCACCTTTTAGTTATCTTTGAATCCCAATATGATGATATCCATTCAAAGTCGAAATCTATGAAATTTCTTCTTACCTCTTATCAGGACATTTTTTCTTAACACCAAGGCTCGACCCCTTCATACCATATCCAACATGGGATCGATATTGTCCTTGAAACCCCTCTTATAAACACCTCCTTATTGTAGAGATTTCATATTGAAAGGTCAAAGTATGTGCCCCTTAATAATCATTCAAAGCACAAGATCCCTTACTGGTGACATCATCCTCCTTTAAGTTGTGCACAAGACAACATCCATACTCCTCTTATTAGGATGTATTCTAGAGCTCATAAATGGGGATCTAGAAAAATTAAGCAATCCTTGGATGATATTACATTGGTTCTACTAATGGTGACCACAAAATGAGGAATGTGACTGCTAGGGATCATATTTACCTTGAAGACATTTGGACTATGAAATTTGAAGTAGAGCATTGGAAATCTAGTTGAGATGCTTTAGAAGAAAAGTATCAATCCATGTTGAATGAATCTAGCATAGAAATTGTTATCACATATAGTTGTCAAGGGAAGCAGGGTATCCAGGTCCGCAGCCTACACAAGAAGTGTCTGAGCGCAACATGCAGAACAACTCATTCCGGGTTTAAAATACCAACTGGCAGGCTCAGTTGTGCGATGGAGGAAATCCATAAGGTGAATCAATCAATGACATGATTTCTTTCGGAAGGTCAAAGGTTCCGTGAAGTCTAGTGCCGGAGCAAAGATTGAATATGGGTCATAGATCTCATGAGGAGATATCAACGGTGGAAATTTAGTGCGGGAGTCGGGAGTTAGGAATGTCGTTAAAGTTGCTCATCAAAAGGTCCGAACTCCCGAAACTTGAAATCAGTGTAGGCCGCCTGATCCAACAGGATGCTTGGGACTAGATTCGAAAAATGGAGAATGCCACTTCGAGAATTTTGAAGTGAGGAAGGCACGAAGTCCCGAGTCCCAAAATGAGAAGAAGATCTAGGTCGTCCCAGTCGGAGGGGAACATGGTAGTAGATAAGTGAAATCGCAATTTCGTGAGTCAGGGGTTTTAGCGTGGACCACGACGCAAGTTCACGAAACGCGAAATCCCGAAATCGTGATTTCACGAATCAGAGGTTTGACAGGAAGCAACGGCCCGATTCCCTGAAATGTGAAGTCCCAAAACAATTCTAAGAGTGGGCCCAGGGTCACAGCCAGAGGTCATATGGGAAGCAGGGCCACAAAGAAGAGTAAGCACATGTTTATTGGTAGGTGACTCGGATTTCCAGAAGCAATCGTGGTCGTCACATGCATAGAAGATCCGACCGTCAATATGAGAGAGGCCATTTCATGAGTTCAATCATTGAGATATTAGGGATCAAGTGGAGTGAAGACTCCCGAACCGTGAAATCCTAAAATTTTAGATGGGATAAGCACTGGGTCATAGCCCGAGGTCGCATGCAGGTAAAAGCACAGAGTTCATGTGATTTGCGCCAAGGGATGAAATGTTGAGGTTTGCCGCAGAAAGAGGCCACCACGTTCTCCAGGTACCAAGTCGACTCGGCCTTTTTTTGATCTCGATGAAGCAGTTAATGAATGCGGGGGGAGGTGGTTGAAACATCGTATCCCCCATGAATGGAAGGTCAGAACGGTCCGATCGTGAAGACATCCTATCAGCTCTGGCAGTCTAAGATTGCGTGCATAGAGAAGACTACGTGCACAGTCTGACTAAGAAGACACCTCACCATGGAAGCTCAAGCACGCATCTGTTGGGCGAAATTTTGGAGTATATGTATGGAGTTATGTTATTTTGTTGAGCAGAGCTCCCAATGTCTTGGGCGAAATGTCTTGGGTTGAGCAGAGCTCCCAATTTGTAATTTTGTTCTGCGAAAGATATTCTCTAGTTATGTAATCTACTTGAGACTTTCATGTTGATAGAAGTCAGCTTCATTTCTCTTCCGTTTTGTCTGTAAATATGTTTAAAACACTCGGGCATGGAGGATCTAGTCGAGGATCGTTATACTACTGTAATGGAAGTTTGATTATAGTGGTATCGTGGTCAGTTTTATTCATTTCCTTGTGTATCTGTTTCCTTCTCACATTGAATGGATCGGTCAGGGAGGATCCAATCGAGTTGTTGCAGTTGCAAGATGATGGAGGTTTGATCATACTGCAGTTGTAACTATGTCCCTTGTAGACATATTTCAGTGTCTGAATTTGAGCTCAAGAATTCTGGTGAGCTTGGGTTTTCTTCTCTAAGCTGTTGGAAGACATGATTCCTAGAGTAGTCTCCTTCACCCTTTCTCTTAAGTCTTCCCTCTACTCTCTCTTTAACTCAATTTATTGACTAAAGTTAATGTGGCCCTCACTTCCCTGTGTATTTCCTGTCTAGTTCTGTGTTGAACATCTTTCATGTTGTTTAGTTTTGGCCATCGACCATCCACATTTAAACCAACATCCACCCCAAACACAGATGGGTACTGAGCTTACCCTCTCCACAATCGGAGGGTGACTTCTAGTGCTAACAAAAACGAAGGATTGAAAAAAGAGATTTAAAGTGGAGAAGATTCAACAAAAGAACATGCTAGGCAATTGTTCAAATCTCTTTTATGTGTTGAATATAAATCTACAACCAAATAAAATACACATAACTTATTATATTCTCTTGCAATGGTTGAAGATGAGTTTGTACCTTATAGTGTAAAACATGAATATGAATAGGCTCAATATTCTGAAAAATAACAATTAAAATACACAATCATTATTTTTCAGGTGTGGATACTCTCCAGGAAGTGGATATTTTCAACCCCCTTAGTCATTGTAGCTTTCTTTCTATGTATGTGGGAATTGGTGATTAGTTTTTTGGCATCACATTTTGTTGATATCATTTCCTGCTTCCAAAATTTCCCTCCCCTTTTTCTATTTTCCCAAATTCTTTTACCCCTTTCCTTTCCCTCTTCTATTACCCATTTTCCCCTTTTCCTTTTTTCCTTCTACTTTCCCTTTCTCATTCCATACTTAGTCATTTTTCAAAATCAAGGGTTCCTGGGTTGGAAGAATTACGGATCCTCATCTCCATCCATACCTTCACATCATGAGTCTGACTAACCTACACTTATCTATACTTAGCCGATTTTGCAATTGTGGGTTCTCAGGTTGGCGGGTCGAAATTATTTACTCCATGTTCCGTGATATACTTTTTGCATCCAAGATTTCCGTAAACTACATTTTAACCTCTAGACTTCCAAGTCTCATTATTGCTACGATGATTTTGTTCGAATGCATCACAACACTTAACCGATTTTCCACCTTCTGCATGTTGCAGGTTCACGAGTTCTTGGGTTCACAAAAAGTCTGAAATCATATTTCACTCTTGTTCGTCCCCGCCATCCTCACGCTCTTCCCAATCTGTATTTAGTATGCTTTGAATCCTAACAATTCATTGGCCAGGTTCGTAAATATTGTCATTAATAAGTGAAGGGCTCGAGGAGATCTCCTATTAAAACACATTAAACCAGGATTTACGGAGGATTATATTATCCCTCTCAAGTGTTCATTTTAAACGTTATCTGGAGAAAAGGAACATTTTCATCAACTTATGGAAGCAACTTGAAAACATTTATGTGGAGATATATTGAACATTTTCGGGCGTGAGGACCAAAGATTTCAGTGGTCCAGAGTATATTCTTACAACTCATCCCCTTCTTCTTAGAAGGAAGTAATGTGGACATCTAGAATTGCGCACAGGTTGTGTCTCAGAATTATTTGAGTTTAAGTAGTTGGTCACCTGGTGCACCGAGAGATATATTGCAAGCCAGCGAATCATTCAATTTCAGGATCATTCCCCTATCTCTCTGTCACCTTAGGTATTTCGTAATATGTCGAGACTCCTCGAGCCAACAGTTACCTTCAAGGGGGAATATTGCAGAGAATTCTTGGAGAAGCATGACAATGGGTTGGGCCTTTTACCTCAGTTCCTGGATAGCCCAACGATCATCCCCGAGGACATCACGAGATTGCAGGTTAGCTCATTCAAAAACTATTTCTAGGAAATTGCTTGGCTTTTCACAAAGATAATAGGACAAGAAACCACAACCAAAATTTCCCACATGGGTCTTTACATTTTGTACTTTACGGTCAAGGAACATGCCATCTTCGATTGGGGAAAGTTTATTTCCATTGAAATATCTTACCAATTGTTGCAATACAAGAAGGAGAAAAAATTCTTTATGTCATCTTATTTGGATTTCGCGATAGAACATTGTTGTCAGTTTCTGAGATTATCTGTCTGTAAGAAGGTAAACTGTGAATTTGACCCGGCAACCTTCTGGCATCAAACATTATGGAGGAACAAAGCCTCCAAACATTTTTATGAAGTTTTTAATGATTTATCTCAGTTTTTAAAGGCTTATTGTTTGGAAAGGATGCCCCCCCCTCGAATGTCTGACCAGGCGAGTAATTTCCTGGATACGAAGGGGACATTGGAACAAATGGAGAATTACAACTTCATAATGAATTTTGGTTCCAAGGAAAATCCTTCCTTCCTTCCATACCACATATTTGAAAAAATGTTTTTTACCGAAATAGCAAGGCAGTACAACTACTAGTTGCATTTTTTCCATGAAAAGAGAAAAACAAAATTCATTCCTCTTCCTTGGAAAGTTGGGGACTTCATATTCAGAAATATGAACAAGATCGATGAATTTTTAGGCTATTTCCATGGCCTGAATTTAAGATATGTTGAAATAAAAAAAGGGTTCAAACCTAGTGTAATTTTTGTAGAACATCTATTGGAAATTGGCTTCAACAATTCTTTAATTAATTATATTTTGAATGAAGAAAAAGAGAATGACCCAGACACTCCTTCCTGTGACACTAGTGACCTGGAAACAATACTCAACACCAATGAGAAGTACAAACAGAAAGGAAAAGGTCCCAGTGAGAAGATTTTCCAATCCCCAACTGTCATTCGAAAGAGTACAACATCTCTGAGAGGTGTTACAATGGCCCACCAAATTAAGAAAGTGACCCATAGTTCTTTAGGCGGAGGAGGAGATAAGAACCCTCCTTCGGGAAAAATTGAAAGTTCCCATAAAATTCCCTTAAGGAAGAAAAGATAGAACATTGTGAAAAAAGAGGAGGGACCTCAAGGTTAAAGTGACATCCATGACCTCTCTCTCGAGGATATGGAACTCAAGATTGACATTGAAAAAGTGTTCCCCAACATTGATCATCTAGAGAACACAGCTCAACAGAATCCCCTAATGGAAATAATCGAGAGGGAGACCTTCGATGAGGAAGAGTCTTTTGTATTTCAAAGCATTGTTTTTCACAACGAGTCCAAAAATTTAATTATTGAAAAAAGAGATGTAAAGAATAAAAAGTGGAAATCTTGTTCAGAGGTTAACCTACGGAACATGCGGCCTTCCCAAATTTCCCAAATTCACTGAGCAATTGGAGATGCTCTAGATGATTCTATTGGAGGCCTTGAAGTGAAGAATGCCAAGTTAAAGGAAATAATCAAAGAATTGGAAGAAGCTTTGATTCCTCTTCTAGTACTCAATATTCCTTTAAATAATTGGGCCTACCACACCTGCAACAAAACTGAAAGGATCTACAAGCTTTCTCACATCAACAAGGGGATATGTGGAGAAGAACATTAAGAAAAAAATGGAATTAATTACAGAGGATTGGGACATGTCAAAGAGCATGGTCTCTTTTGGAACGAGGGAACATGCCTTCCATGAATATTTATAGGTAAAATTGAAAAACGAAGAAGGATTTTACCTTGACGTGGTCATACCCTTGAGTTTTAAAGTTACCAATATGACAGAGTTGAGAAGAAGAGAGGAGGATCTCCCTGTTGGATTATTGAGAGGGAGGGTGAATCAGTAATAGCATAATTATAATCCTTTTTCTTCAAATGTTATATCAATGTAGAATTATTATCCAATAATGAGCAATAAGAAATAAATAACCACACACATACATAGTACACCAGTGTTTTACGCGTAAACCSAAATCGGGAGAAAACCATGGAATTATTTTTCTTATATGTCTTGAAGAATTACATTCATTGGAAGAACCAACTTCCTTTGTTTTCTAGCTGCAACTGGAAGGAGGCTCCAATCCCCTAGTTTCTCAGGCTACAACCTGAGGGAARCTCCAACTCCCCAATTCTCTAGTTACAACTAGAAGGAGTCTACAACCCCCTATGTTCTCTGGCTACAACCAGAAGGTGGCTACAACCACCTATCGTTGCCCCATCCAAATGCCCTGAAGTAGAAGTAGAATGATGGAACCACTATCACATTATCACTGTGAGATATACTACTATAAACCTGTACCAGTAAATCTGAACCATGCATCAACCTGTACCTCAACCTGTAATAAACCTGTACCATAAACAAGTGCATCAACCATGCACCAACCTGTACCAAACAACCTATAATCAACCTGTACCATAAACAAGTGCATCCAACCATGAACCAAGTATGTACCAATCATGTGTCAACAACTCATAAACTATGACTGATCAATATGTACCAACATCATCAACTATACACCTCATGTATGTGCCAACTCATCAACTACTTGTCTCAACCATGTACTCAACATGTACCTCAACCAAAATCCCTCATCAATTTCATCATCCAAATATGATTTGTAGATCTATAATCGAACTGGTTTATATGATCACATTCTTGCAAACCTTCCTTGACTTTAACAACAAGAGACTAGCATTTTCATCAAACTTTTCTTTAGTCTCACATGCCTAGTTTTGGATTAGTCAACAACCCTAACTTGAAGTAATCATAACTTTGTACTTGTAATGTATAAAGATCTGAAACTGAAACACAATGTTCTTCAATGTGTTTTGTCAAATTCCTCCAGGTGTCACTACTTGGAACTTCTTATAAAAGGCGTTATAGAAAAAATGGCATACCTTGTTGAATTCTTGCTTATTCTAGAGAGTGACCTTGTAGAGTGTTCCCCGCACAGAATGTTTGTTAAATTGATATGAAACTATTACAAAGCATACTAAATACTGGACCCTAACCAACACCAGTTGGTTTCACTGAATTTGGATATGTTATGAAGATGTTATGACATTTTTACCCGAAACACTTGTTTTTGACTAGTTTCAGGACTAGCCACAAACCTTATTTTCCACGGAGTGTAACTCCAAAAATACGACCCACAAGGTGAATTTTTTACCACAAATACTTGGATATGTTTTCTCAATGGCATAGAAATTTTATGGTCTGAATCATTATAGAAAAAAAATTATAGCGCAAATCGTGAGATGACCTGTAAATAACATACATTAGAAAGCACCATCAAAACAATTTATCCTTCCTTTCATTTTGGCCTTCTTTTATTCACCTTCCCTTAGAATTTTGGCTTAGATATACTTGGTTACCTAAGAAACCTATAGATATTCAATATCCTCAAGTGTGATTAAAATGAGAAATCCTAGCCTCTTATTTATACTCTCCAAGTAGCTTCCTTAAAAACATCTTGTAGGTCACTTTGCCCACTTTCCTTATTTTAGGGTTAACCCACTTCTAATTTCTCCATTAAATTTATTATTTAAATAATTTATTTTGTATTCACCTTGAATTATAGTACACTCATCACTTCACTTTATTATTTACCTTTTAAAATCCCTTAAACCACTTTGACTACTTTGACCTTTTGGGGCTTCTAGATGACATGTTAGGGTCCTCCAACTTCGTAAGGCCATAACTCTCAAACCGTGAGGGGTTATGTGACGTTCCACATACCAAAAGAAATGTCATGATATGTACTATCCATATAGAATAGTATTATCTAAAAATATATCATAAATCATACCGTTACCCATCAAACAAGCTTGGGTCCATTACCCAAACCTGGGGTCTCCAACTTCTCATGGCCATAACTCTCTAACCGTGAGGAGTTATGTGATGTTATACATACCACCAGAAATGGCATGACAAGAACTATCCATCTAGGATATTTTCCTTGACAAATTCAATTTCCTTCATCTCATTATTCCACAATTAAGCATGGGTTCTCTTACTCCACAAAACATCTTCCCGTGAGGGATTTCACCATAAGGGGACCACTTTGGAGTTCATCCATATTTACTTCTTATCAACCATGAAAAAACAATAATGAGTCATATTTACATCAAACAATCTTGGGTCCATTACCCAAACCTTTTTGTTACGGGGCTTTCTTCAAGGGTTGACATCAATGACAACCAACCTTAATCAACAATATCCTCCTTTAGCATTGATGGCAACACTATGATGCAATAATGAAATCATATCACTCATGCTCCCCCTGGAACCATGCCTATGTCCTCTGCATTTGATAAATCTCTCCCCCTTTGTCATCAATGGAAAAGGTATATTTCCATCTGGGGCTTCTCCCCCTGACTCAAATATTGTCTTATGGTGCTTCCTCGTGTTCATCTAAGACATATAAGATAAGCATTCAAAAGGAATTCATTTTGGAGTAGAAATAACTCCAAGTATTTGGCAAAGATATTAAAAGGCTTCCCGTGGAAGGGGTTTTGTAAAGATGTCTGCCACTTGTTCTTTTGTGCCCACATACTCAACTCTGATGTTCTCTTCTGCAACCTGTTCCCGTAGAAAGTGATACTTGATTGGAATGTGCTTCTTCTTGGAGTGAATCACCGGGTTTTTTGAGATATTGATGGCGCTTGTATTATCACAATATATTGGAATGGGATCATCATACTTAACCTATATATCTATCAAATTTTGTTTCATCCAAAGAACCTGTGTACACCATGTTTTTTCTTCAATATACTCTGCCTCGGCTGTAGATAGAGATATTGATGATTGTTTCTTGCTTATCCATGATACTAAACACTCATCCAAGAAGAACACTGCTCCACTGGTGCTTCGTCGGTCATCAATACAACCTGCTCAATCTCCGTCTGTGTAGGAAATTAGTGATAGATCCTTTCCTTTTGGATACCATAGCCCAAAATCTTCCGTTCCTTTGAGATATCTGAAAATCCTATTCACTGCTAATACATGTGATTCCTTTGGTGCTCCTTGAAATCGTCCCACCTGTCCAACTGCCTGCATTACATATGGTTTGGATGCTGTCACATACAATAGGCTGCCAATCATTGACCTGTATTGCCTTTGATCTGTAGACTTTGAATCATCATCTTTGCTCAACTTGGAATTGGTTTGCATGGGAGTGATAACTGGTTTGCAATCTTCCATTCTGAACCTCTTTAGCATTTCTCTGATATACTTGGTTTGAGAAATAAAAATTCCTTGGTTTCTTTGACGTATCTGAAGTCCCAGAAGGAAGGATAGCTCTCCAAGTAGAAACATTTCAAATTCTTTTTGCATATCTTTTGCAAATTTTTGGCTTAACCTGTCATCACCACTAACAAAAATAATATCATCAACATAAACTTCAATTAATAAAATGTTACCTTGACTTACCTTGATGTAGAGGTTGTTGTCTACACTTCCTTTTTTGAACCCTGCCTGCTGCAGATACTTATCCAGTCTGGAGTACCATGCTCTAGGAGCCTATTTTAGACCATACAAGACCTTCTTTAATTTACACACATAAACTATGTTCTTTGACAACTGAAATCCTTCTGGTTGTTCAACGTAGACTTCTTCTTCAAGTTCCCCATTTAGAAAAGTTGATTTTATGTCCATCTGATATACTTTAACATTTTTGGAGCATGCATAAGATAAAAGAAAACAAATTGCTTCCATTCTGGCAACTAGGAAAAATGTCTCTTCAAAGTCGATTCCTTCAATCTGAGCATATCCTTTACATACCAATCTAGCTTTGTTCCTTGTAACCTGTTCATCTTCATTCAATTTATTCCCAAAAACCCATTTTGTGTCGATCGCATTCTTATTCTTTGGTCTTGGAACCAATTCCCAAGTGTCATTTTTCTCTATTTGATCCAATTCTTCATCCACGACCTTTTTCCAAAATTCATCCTTGCTGGCTTCTTCAAAACAGTTTGGTTCAATTGTAGATAAGAGTGTTAGGTGTGTTTATTCTGGTGAACGGTTTTTTCTTCTAGTCTCAACTCTTGCATCTTTGTTTCCAATAATCTGTTCTAAAGGATGATTCTTCTGTACTCGTTTGCTAGGTGTCTTTGGAGATACTTGTTGAACTTACTCTTTTGTTTCTGTCGGATTCTCTTCATCTTCCTCTTCTACTTCATCTTTTGCTTCTTCTTCGAAAACTTGTTCCATTGATTCATTTTCTTCTTCCTTTGATTCTGGTCTGCCTGTTTCATCAATTGTTACGTTGATGCTTTCTACAACTTTTTTAAATCTTAGATTGTAAGACTTGTATGCTTTCCTTGTACTTGAGTAACCAACAAGTATCCCTTTGTCCACACGAGAGTCAAACTTTCCCATTCTGCCATTTTCTCTTTTGATGTAGCATTTTCTTCCAAAAACTCTGAAGTGCTTCACATTTGCTGGTCTTTATTTCCATAGCTCGTAGGGAGTTTGATCAGTCTTGTTTCTAAGAATTACTCTGTTTTGAATGTGAACTACTATATGCACTGCATGTGTCCAAAATATATCTTTCAATTTGGAATCTATTATCATTGTTCGAGCCATTTCCTGTACTGTCATGTTCTTTCTTTCAACAACTCCATTATGTTGAGGTGTCCTAGCAACGAAGAATTTCCTTTTTATTCCATGACTGCTGCAGTAGTCCATAAATTCCTTTGAAGTGAACTCTCCTCCATTATCATATCTCAAGCATTTGATTCTTGAATCCATCTCATTTTCAACCATTTCCTTGTAGATATTAAATTTTTCAAAAGCTTTTGACTTGTTCTTGAGAAAGCAAACCGCAATCATTCTTGTATAATCATCAACTAATAACATAAAGTATCTCTCACCATTAAACCCTTTGTTGTAGTTGGTCCAAATAGATTAATATGCACAATTTCTAGTGGTCTTGTTGTTGAATATTCCTTTGATTTGAACCTGGTCTTTGTTTGCTTTCCTTGTTGACAATGCTTGCATAAAGTGTTGGTTGGTTTCATGATTTGGGGCATTTCTCTGACTGCTTCTCTTTTGCTTACTTTGACAAGGTTATCAAAATGCATGTGACCCATTCTTCTGTGCCATATTCAACTTTCATCTTCCTTTCCTAGACAACACTTTTCATTTCCAATTTCACTTAACACATATATGTTGTTTGAAGTTCTTCCAACTGTACCCACCAATTTCCCTGAACCTTCTTTTCTTATCTCACACTTTTGTGAATCGAAAGTAACTTTATGACCTTGGTCACACATTTGACTCACACTTAGAATATTATGTTTGATATCTTCTACCAATAGAACGTTTTGTGCCTTTTCATTCTTGTTCCCAATTTGGACTGTGCCTTCTCCAATGATTTTGGATGAATTGTCATTTACGAAGGAGACTGGTCCACTTCTTTCCTTTCGTAATGTAAGAAATTTTTCTTTATCACCTGTCATGTGTTTTGAACACCCACTGTCAACATACCAACCATGTTTTTTTTGCTTAGCTGTTAGAGAAATTGTGAATTCTTCATTGCTATATTGATCTTGCTTTCTTATCCATGTAATTTTCTGAGGTTCCTGTCTGTGACTGTTGTTATTTTGTTGAGGTTCTTTAGGAAGGACTGCCATTCTGAAATCTTTGGCCACATGTCCAAAATTGTTACATTTGTAACATTCCACTTCAATGCTCAAGGATTCAAACCTGTTGTAAATTCTTCTTTGTGTTTCACTAGGTCTTCTTGAATAACCCCTTTGTGTATGACTCTCAATGTTGTTATTGTTCCTGGTGTTAGCTCTGTAATTTAGAGCTTTATGTCCAAAATTATTACATGAATAACATAAACCAAAAAATATAGTTTGATACCTGGGAGTTGAAGATCTTCTGAAAGGAGGTGCTCTTATGAATCCTTCTTCTTCTTGAGGCCTATCTGTCTATTGTTGATTCTGAAATCTGAATCTTCTCAGGGAAGGAGTGTCCCTGTAATCTTCTTTATATATCTCCCTGTCCCCTGTGATTGTTTCTTCATAGATTTTTGGATTTGTTTCTTGATCTATTGTTTTGGAGCTTGATCCCTTTTTTGTCTGATTGTATCCAAGTCCAGACTTGTCAAGATGATAATTTTGACTGCTAATAATGTCATTGAAAACTTTTTAGCTATTTTTCATATTTTTCTTTTGAATATCCTTTCTTAATGTGACAATCTCTACTTCCAAGTTTCTTATGATCCTTTCCTTTTCTTCTAGCTTTTCTTTGAGTGCTTCTTCAATTCTTTTATCTTCTTCTATTTGAGCCTTCAATTTTGTGATCATTTGTTCTAGTTCTCGAGTGTCTTTTTTCTTATCTATTTCTACTTATAGTTTCTTGTTTTTCTTCTTTTCTCTTCTGATAACTTCTATGGCACACATTAATTCTTCTCGATAGTCAACTTATACCTCTTCAATTTCTTCTTCGACTTCTTCACATTCTTCTTTGGCTTCTTCATATTCTTCTTCAGAGTCTTCTTTGTCAGAGTCTTTTACTTCCATGAATATAACTCTTCTTGTCTCACTGCCACTGACTTCATCTTCATCTAATGATGATATGTCTTCTTTGGTGTATAAGATTTTATTGAAAACTTTCTTTGTAGTTATTTTTCCTTTTCAGTAACCTTCATCATTTCTCTTTTTCTTATGAGTACATATGTTAGAAAAATGACCAATACCATCACAATTAAAACAAATTAAAGGGATTTTACCTCTATACCTATAGTTGGTTCCCTTGTTCAGTCTTTTGACGAAGTTGGCCACTTCTTCATCATCTTCCAAGACGTCGCTGCTACTGCTATATTCTTCTTGTTCCTTTTTCTTTTGCTTTGATCTTTTGGATGCTTTGAGGGCTGCTTCTTTAACATCCATATTTTCATTTTCAGTTCTCATCTCGTATGCTATGAACATTCCATGTAGTTCATCTATGCTTATTGAGTTTAGATCTGATCTTTCTTCTAGTGATGATATATTAGGGTTGAATCTCATAGGAAAAGATCTTAGTACCTTTTGAACAATTACAGATTCTTTAATTTCTTCTCCCAATCCTATGATTGAATTCACTATTTCATCAACTCGTAAGAAGTAGGCAGTGATATCTTCATCTTCCTCCATTTTTAGTTGTTAGAAATGACCTCTGTAAGTTTGAAGCTTTGCTGCTTTGAATTTTGAATCTCCTTCATAAATATTTCGAAGCTTGTCCCAAATCTCTTTAGTAGATTTACAATGTGCAACTTTGGTGAATCCCGTATCACTGAGACCATTCAAAAGTGCATTTTTGGATTTGTAATTATTCTCACCAAGTTTCACTGCTTTGTCGTTTGTTGGTGGAACTGTTGGTGTTGTGTATCCATCTACAATTGATTGCCAAAATCGAAATCCCTGTGCCTGTATATATGTCTTCATCCTGATGCTCCAAAAGGCATACTTGTGTCCATCAAACTATGGTATTCCATTTTTATACAAGTTGGTACTCTCCATGATCTACCTTTCAGTGGTTAAACTTATTTTTGAAGTAACCTTCTCTAATACCAATTGTTGGATTACTGAGAGGTGGGGTGAATCAGTAATAGCGTAATTATAACCCTTTTTCTTGAAATGTTATATCAATGTAGAATTACTATCCAATAATGAGGAATAAAAAATAAACAATCACACACATACATAGTACACCAGTGTTTTACGTGGAAACCCAAATCGAGAGAAAACCATGGAATGATTTTTCTTATATGTCTTGAAGAATTACATTCATTGGAAGCACCAACTTCCTTTGTTTTTTAGCAGCAACTGGAAGGAGGCTCCAACCCCCTAGTTTCTCAGGCTACAACCTGAGGGAAGATCCAACTCCCCAATTCTCTGGATACAACTATAAGGAGGCTACAACCCCCTATGTTCTCCAGCTACAACTGGAAGGTGGATACAACCACCTGTCCTTGCCTCATCCAACCGCCCTGAAGTAGAAGTAGAATGATGGAGCCACTGTCACACTATCATTGTGAGATATACTGTTGTAAACCTATACCAATAAATATGAACCATGCATCAACCATGAATCAACCTGTAACTCAACCTGTAATCAACCTGTACCATAAACAAGTGCATCAACCATGCACCAACCTGTACCAAACAACCTGTAATCAACATGTGCCATAAATAAGTGCATCCAACCATGTACCAAGTATGTACCAATCATGTGTCAACTACTCATAAACTATGACTCATCAATATGTACCAACATCATCAACTCTACACCTCATGTATGTGACAACTCATCAACTACTTGTCTCAACCATGTACTCAACATGTACCTCAACCAAAATCCCTCATCAATTTCATCATCCAAATCTGATTTGTAGCTCTGTAATAGACATGGTTCATATGATCACATTCATGCAAACCTTATTTGACTTTAACAACAAGAGACTAGCATTTTCATCAAACTTTTCTTTAGTCTCACATTCCTAGTTTTGGATTAGTCAACAACCCTAACTTGAAGTAATCATAACTTTGTACCTGTAATGTATAAAGATCTGAAACTGATACACAATGTTCTTCTGTATGTTTTATGAAATTCCTCCAGGTTTCACTACTTGGAACCTCTTAGAAAAGGAGTTATAGCAAAAATGACATACGTTGCTGAATTCTGGCTTATTCTAGAGAGCGACCTTGTAGACAATGCCTGACACGGAATATTTTTTGAATTGATATGAAACTTTTACAAAGCATAATAAAGAATGTAAACTAACCAAAACATTTTTTTTCATGTAATTTGGATCTGTTATGAAGAAGTTATGACGTTTTTACCCGAAACACTTATTTTTGACTAGTTTCAGGACTATCCACAAACCCTATTTTCCACGGAATGTAACTCCAAAACTGCAACGACACACAAGATGATTTTTTTACCAAAGATACTTGGATATGTTTTCTCAATGGAATATAAATTTCATGGTCTGAAGCATTATATAAAATATGTTATAGAGAAAATGGTGAGATGACCTGTACTTAACATACTTTAGAAAGCATCATCAAAATAATTTATCATTCCTTTCATTTTGTCCTTCTTTTCTTCACCTTCCCTCAGAATTTTGGCTTAAATATACTTGGTTTCCTCAGACACCTGTATATATTCAATAAGCTCAAGTGTGATTAAAATGAGAGAGTCTAGCCTCTTATTTATACTCTCCAAGTAGCTTCCCTAAAAACATCTTCTAGGTCACTTTGCCCACTTTCCTTATTTTAGGGTTAACCCACTTCTAATTTCTCCATTAAATTTATTATTTAAATAATTTATTTTGTATTTACATTGAATTATAGTACACTCATCACTTCACTTTATTATTTAACTTTTAAAATCCCTTAAACCACTTTGACTATTATGACCTTTTGGGGCTTCTAGATGACATGTGAGGGTCCTCCAACTTCGTAAGGCCATAAATTCAAACCATGAGGAATTATGTGACGTTCCACATACCACCAGAAATGGCATGAAATGTACTATCCATATAGAATATTATTATGTGAAAATATATCATAACTCATACTGTTACTCATCAAACAAACTGGAGTCGATTACCCAAACCTGGGGTCTCCAACTTCTCATGGCCATAGCTATCTAACCGTGAGGATTTATGCGATGATCTACATACCACCGAAAATTGCATGACAATAAATATCCATCTAGGATAGTTTCCCGGACAAATTCAATGTCCTTCATCTCATTATTCCACAATTAAGCATGGGTTCTCTTACTCTGCAAAACGTCTTCCCGTGAGGGCTTTCACCATAAGGGGACCACTTTGGATTTGATTTATATTTACTTCCTATCAACCATGACAAAACAATAATGAGTCATATTTACATCAAACAATTTTGGGTCTATTACCCAAACCTTTGTGCTACGGGGCTTTCTTCAAGGGTTGACATTAATGACAACCAGCCTTAACCAACACTCCCTTCTCCAAACTAGATAAAACAACTAAACACATGATGGAAGGAAAAGGTTAAGAACTTGAATATTATAGTCCAAGCATGCAGTCAATCCATAACTAAAAGATAAGAATTATTCAAAAGGTCGACCGAGATAGACCTAGTCGGGAGCACCAATGAGGTCCAATACCCTAAATTGATTCTCAATTCGTTGTTCCTAATGAAGCAAGCCTTTGAGAGACAAGTTGAAATATTGAAAGGATTATCATTTGAAAAATTCTATGGCATTATTGAGTATAGTGAAGGTGAAGTGGAGAACTGGCTAGTGGGCTATTCAATGAAAAATCAATATATTGAAGAAGCTTTGCGAAATATTTCCATTGATCTAAGGAACTTGGAGGGAGAGATTTTCAATATAAAAATCTGGCATGAAATCATCGTGGAGCCAATGAGGAGCCACATCAAGGAGTGGTTTAAAAAGGATGTCTAAAAACTTACTGATGAAGGGAAAAATGAAGTTGAGACGGTTCCCATAAATGTCGATGAAATCCATAAAAGCACATCGACAAGCAAGTAACAAAAAAGAGAGATACCATCATAGTAATTTCATATTGATCACATTCTTTTGTCTTTATCAGGTTCTTCATTCAGTTACTCCACCTCTTTAAATAGAAAGGTTTAACTGAAGACTCGCAATTTCCTTTTTCTTCTTACAGGTCTTGATGTCTTATGTCGCCCACTTTCTTCCTTCTATGAACTTCATTATTATATATATTTTCTTTATGGTATGTGGGAGCCCCAATCGAATTCATTATGAAAAACGCATTTAAATTTCATAGAATATGTACTAAACTATATATTTTTAAAATTTCCAAGAGAGCTATTTTGTGGACAATCTTGACTGTACTTTGTAACTTGGTTTTCTAAATGTAAAGTATTTGAGGTTGATAAATCATTATCTTTATTTGAGCTACCCATGTACCACTCTATCAAAGTTCTCTTATGCTTATCGATCATTTCCTTTTACTTTTTTTATGTGATCATAAATCTTTACCCCTACTATGATGGATGGGAGGAAATTTTGTTTATTTTCTTTAGATGCATGAATGTGTGTGGTTCCTAGTCCATTCTCAGGAATTTTCTTTGAAAAGAAAAATAAAACATTTTTCATTTTTTTATATATTTGTGTTTTCTTTTGATTATCATGACATAATTCTATAAAAGTCCCATATTTGGAAGATCTCGATTCCTGCAACAATCATAATAAAGGAGTACAACCTCTATAAAAATGTAGGGGGATTTGTATCCTCGTGAAGTTGTCATTTAGGTCCTAACAAATTCAAGCGTCAACATTTTTTGTGACCATACTGGGGAATATGAATTGAAAATTTGAAACCTGGCCCAACATTCATAAAAGAATATATGAATTTACCCCAGGGTAATCATCCCCAATTGGAAATTGGATTGAATAATCAATGAAGCATTTTACACCAGTTATATAATTTGGTAATAAAAACATCGCAGACTCGAGAGGAGTTAGAAGGGTCCTGAAAGATCTTAGTCCAAGAAGAAGAAAGATAAATTCTTCGAAGACAACAAAGAGAAGAACGACAAGATAGAAAAAATCAAAGGCTAGCTATATCAACATAAGAACAAGGTCAATATTGAATATGGACGAATACAAAGGACCCATTAGTAGAAGTAAAAGTAAGCAACTCTCTGTCCTTAGAAGTGAAAAATCTAGCCATGAAGTCTCCTCAGACATGGCCGGAAGAGAATAAAAACCTCGGGATGAGCATCATGAGGATATACAAGGAGGTGGAAGAGATGCCACAAGAAATCAAGGAATCCCAGGTTTTGGAAACCGGAGTAGGGTAAGAGACTCCCTTGTTGATGTTGCAGGTGAGAAACATGAGCTCCCTGTTCTCCTTAAGGGAACCTTAAAGGAATTTTTTGGAGATAGAGTAATTGATGCAAAGATGCATATGCACTTATTTCTTGATGTTTGTGACTTTCACTGAGTTGAATATGACGACGTCATGGTGAGGTTGTTTCTGCAAACCTTATAAGAACGAGCTTATGAATGGTATACAAAATTTCCCAGTAGATCCATCCAGTCATTTAATGACCTCGAAGCTATATATTAATTGTTTTGCTATTTTAAATTTTTTTTGATAAATAAATAAAGTCCTTCCTTATTAATAAAATTTACTTAATGACATCGTCCATGCATGAAGAATTGAGGCATCTCTAGTAATAATAGAATTTAGGTTTCTCTAATGAAATTTATCTCATAGAATTTATGTGAGTTAAGGATAAACATATCCAAAACAATCCACCTTCGAGATGTAATCGTAGATGTAATATGGTACTTAGTTTCTCAGTCGAAATATAGGTTTCATATCATTTCTTTTTTAAATAAAAATTTCATTATTATTACATATTTGTATAGAATATAAGGAAAAGTGAAGTAGAGAATAATAGTGGATAATTATTTTTTAGGAATTGAAGCATGTACTAATTAAAATAGTTATTGGAGATCAATGGTGAATGGTGAATAATAAATAAAGTAATTAGATGATATATTATAATAAATAGAAAAAGACTTTAAAACATAATTTTTCATTGTTGTATGGAACCTACCTATATGAATGAGGCAATTTAGTCTGTAGAAGTGTAATTGTTTGATAAATGATGAGAACATTCTATTTTGTTTGTCTATTTCATAAACTATTATTTATCAATCGGTATCATAGCTTGAGTTATTGGATTCCATTTCCAAAATAATCAAAGGAACAATACGCTCTATATCTCACATCTATAGCCAATATTCTATTACGATACTAGCTCTCTCAAAGGAGTGATTTTAAGTAACATTTTCAGATTTTTTTTTTTTAAATCATGGAACCTCCTAAATCATCTCATAGCAAGGCGATTTCCCATAATGATTTGTACACCTAGATATTATAGAATCAAAAAAAAAAATTCTAGCAAAAACCATATTTCATGAAAAAATAGAATAAAGTTATTTAAGAATTAAAGGAGAAGGTCCCTGATTGAAATTTTCACAACCCTTCATCTTCATCTTCTTCAGGAATACACTAGAACCCTAAATTGACATTTCCTTAATTTTTCGATGCACTTGGTAATTGGGTTATTGGATTAGAGTGTTCTCTTCATATTTTAAATACAATAAGAAGATCTTAGAGCGTGATAAGACTTCATTCACAGTATGTCACCTCCAAGGGTTAGTAGCTTAATGGTAGGAAATGGTCCAACATTGATGGGTCAAGGACATATCTCTATGTGTAGAACTCAATGATAACACTATCATCCAAACTTTTAATGCAATTACCATATGGAATGATTTGTGCATAGCTCTACATGAGTGTTTTTATCTCGTGGAATATAGTAAAGGTATATGGGAATGATGCCTTCAATTGTGGTAATTTTCCAGCCACATATTGCACCAATATATTGAGGTGTTATACAAACTCTAGGTACAAATATCTATTTCTGATCCAGAGTAGGAATTGATTATCGAATTTAATTCTAGTTTATTACACTGGTTTCATAATGAAGTGGATTTAATCTCTATTGCATCTCTTTGCAAAGCCTTTAAAAATTATCCTCTAATAGAGAAGATATTGGGAAAGCGTCCATTAACTCAATGTTCTCCTTTTTATACAAATCCATCCCTTACCTCGAAAATTTTTCATTTTGCATCTCCACCTACAATTAATCACTATTGTATTTTTCATAAGATTGCTTCACATAGTGTCAAAAAATTTCATTCCCTACAATGTTCACTTGTCATTATGTCTTTGTTTGTTGATTAGAATCCATATCCTCCTGATATATATCCTCAAGGACCAATTTATGTGGCCAACCCTATTGAGCTATATTCTCATCTTGTTCTTATGGCTATCCATTCCACTCTAGCCGAGCAAGGGTCCCTCTTCACTCACAATTTTGAAGTTAAGAATTACATGATTAATTGGATCGTAGATAATGGGAGTTAAAAGAATTTAGTCTCATATTCTCTCATGAAATAATTATACCTCCCTATCATTCTTCACCTAGAACGATATTATCTAAGATGGTTCAAAAATAGTTCTATCTCATTGTTGATATCATAGACTTGACTGGTCAAATTTTATATCGGCCCACTTTTGCAAAATAGAATGGCATGTGATGTCACCTACATTGACTTTGCAAAGTTAATTATAGGTACACACTACCAACATGCTTATTTTTCAATATTATATCTGCACCAATTCATACAATCTCACTAAGGATGATCACCCTTAATACTTTTTCTCCTCAACCACCTCTCTAGCTAAGCCTCTCTTCGAGATTAATGCAATGATTTAGGTGGCTCTCCATAAGGATTTTCAACTTTTAATTATCTTTGAATCCTAATATGATGATATCCATTCAAAGTCAAAATCTACGAAATTTCTTCTTACCTCTTATCTGGACATTTTTTCTTAACACCAAGCCTTGACCCCTTCATACCATATCCAACATGGCATCGATATTGTTGATTAATTGGGTTGGTTTTCATTAATGTCAACCCTTGAAGAAAGTCTGGTGGTGAATTATGGTAGCACAAAGGTTTGGGTAATGGACCCAAGGTTGTTTCATGTATAATGGTATGAGTTTTAATATATTTGAAGGTAAGACAATTCTATATGGATAGTACATTTCATTCCATTTTCGGTGGTATGTGGAACATCACATAACTCCTCATGGTTAGAGAGTTATGGCCATGAGAAGTTGGAGAACCCAGGTTTGGGTAATGGACCCAAGTTTGTTTGATGGATAATGGTATGACTTTTGATATATTTGTAGGAAATACTATTCTATATGGATAGTACATGTCATTCCATTTCCAATGGTATGTGGAATGTCACATAACTCCTCACAGTTAGAGAGTTAGAGAGTGTACTATAAGTCAAAGGGAATACAAAAAAAATTATTTAAATAATAAATTTAATGGAGAAATTACTAAGTTGACAAGTAGTTAGAAGTGGGTTAACCCTAAAATAAGGAAAGTGGGTTAAGATGGTTAAAAGGTAACCCCTTGAGGAAGCTACATGAAAGTATAAATAAGAGGAAACTCTCTCCCATTTTAATCACACTTGAGCATATTGAATATCTACAAGTGACTGAGGTAACCAAAGGATATCTAAGCTGAATTTCAGAGGGAAGGTATAGTAAAGAAGGCTAAAATTGAAGGGAGGATAAATTATTTTGATGATGCTTTATAAGGTATGTTATTTACAGGTCATCTCCCCATTTTTGCAGTAACGTTTTTTCTATAATGATTCAGACCATGAAATTGGGATTCCATTGAAGAAACACATTCAAGTAACTGTGGTACAAATTTCAACTTGTGGTTCGTTGTATTTTTGGAGTTACACTCCGTGGAAAATAGGGTTTGTGACTAGTCCTGAAACTAGTCTAAAACGAGTGTTTCGGGTAAAAATGTCATAAAATATCTGAATTCAGTAAGACCAAACGTTTTGGTTATAGTATAGTCTGTAGTATTTTGTGAACAAATATTTCGTGCAGGGAATTCTCTACAAGTCCGCTCTCTAGAATAAGCCAAAATTCAACAAGGTATGCCATTTTTGCTATAACTCCTTTTCTGAGAGGTTCCAAGTAATGACACCTGGAGGAATTGCATAAAACAAACTGAAGAACATTGTGTACTATTTTCAAATATTTATTCATTACAGGTACAAAGTTATGTTTATTTCAAGTTAGGGTTGCTGACTAATCCAAAACTAGTCATGTGAGACTAAAGTAAAGTTTGATGAAAATGGTAGTCTTTTTTTGTTAAAGTTAAGGAATGTTTCCAGATATGTGATCATATACACCAGGTCTATTATAGAGTTACAAATCAGATTTGTATGATGAAATTGATGAGGGATTTTGGTTGAGGTACTTTTTGGGTACATGGTTGAGACAAGAAGTTGATGAGTTGGCACATACATGAGGTGTATAGTTGATGATGTTGGTACATATTGATGAGTCATATTTTATGAATAGTTGATACATGATTGGTACATACTTGGTACATGGTTTTATCCACTTGTTAGTAGTATTGTTGACACATGGTTTATGGATGATGTAGCATACTTGTATTGGTATATTATTAGAAGCACATATTGATCGTGGTGATGATTATGAGTTGTTGTGTTATGCTTGGTTGATGCACATCTTTGAGAGTTGTCTTGGTGATTGATATTGGTGAATAAATCTTATTTGGTTGATAAGATTGATGAGATAGGTTGTTGTGATAGGTTGTTTGGATAGGTTGTTGTGACAGGTTATTCATACAGGTTTGGTGCATGGTAGATGCACTTATTCATGGTACAGGTTGAGGTATAGCTTGGTCCATAGTTGATGCACTTGTTTATGGTACAGGTTGATTATAAGTTGTTTGGTACATGTTGGTGCATGGTTGATGCACTTGATTATGGTACAGGTTGATTAGAGGTTGATGTATAGGTTGATGCATGTTTGATGCATGGTTCAGGTTATTAGTACAGGATGTTTGGTGTAGGTGGATTGGTACAGGTTTATAGGAGTATATATCATAGTGATAGTGTGACAATGGTTCCATAATTCTACTTATACATCAGGGAAGTTGGACGGGGCAAGGAAAAGTGGTTGTAGGCACATTCCGGTTGTAGCCAAAGAACATAGGGGGTTGTAGCCTCCTTTTGGTTGTAGCCATAGAATTGGGGATCTGGAGATTCCCTCAGGTTGTAGCCTGAGAAACTAGGGGGTTGGAGCCTCCTTATAGTTGTAGCTAGAAAACAAAGGAAGTTGGTGCTTCCAATGAATGTAATTCTTCAAGACATATAAGAAAAAACATTATGTGGTTTTCTCCCGCTTTAGGTTTCCAAGTAAAAACACTGGTGTATTGTGTATGTGTATGATTCCTCATTTGTTCATTGTTTATCTATTCTTCAAGTATTGATGATAATGCTACATTGATATTATATGGTTAAAAAGGATTAATTTTCTTTATTACTGATTCACCCCCCTCTCAGTAATCCAACAATTGGTATCAGAGCAGGTTCCTTCAGAATTCAGTTTAACCACTAAAAGATAGATCATGGAGAGAAACAACATGTATAAAAATGGAATACCATAGTTTGATGGAAAAAAGTATGCATTTTGGAGCATAAGGATGAAGACATATATACAGGCACATGGATTTGAAATTTGGAAATCAATTATAGATGGATGCAAAAAAACAGTAGTTCCTTCGACAAATGAAAAAGAAATGAAAGTCGTTCAGAATAATTTCAAAGCCACAAATGCACTTCTGAATGGTATTGATGAATCAATATTCATGAAAGTTGCACATTGTAAATCTGCTAAAGAGATTTGGGACAAACTTCAAAATATTTATGAAGGAGATTCAAAAGTCAAAGAAGCAAATATCCAAACTTACAGAGGTCAGTTTGAACAACCAAAGATGAAGGAAGATGAGAATATTGCATGTTACTTCTTATGATTCGATGAAACAATAAATGCAATCATAGGATTAGGAGAAGAAATCAAAGAATCTCTAATTGTTCAAAAGGTACTAAGATCTTTTCCTATGAGATTTGACCCTAAGATATCAACACTAGAAGAAAGAGCATATCTAAACTCAATAAGCATGGATGAACTACATGAAATCTTCACATCATGTGAAATTAGAACTAAACAGGAAAATCCAGATGTAAAAGAAGTAGCCTTAAAAGCATCCAAAAGGTCAAAGAAAAAGGGAAAACAAAAGGAAAATAACATAGTAGTAGTAGTGATGTCTTGAAAGATGATGAAGAAGTGGCCAACTTTGTCAGAAGATTAAACAAGGGAACCAATGACAGATATAAAGATAAGCTTCATTTGATTTGTTTTAATTGTGACGATATTGGTCATTTTGCTAACAAATCTCCTCATAAGAAAAATAAGAGAAATGATGAAGATTACTCAAATAACAAAAAAACATATAAAGGAAAAATAACCACAAAGAAAGTTTTCAAGAAAAGCTTATGCACCAAAGAAGACATCTCATCATCAGATAAAGATGAAGTCAGTAACAGTGACACATAAAGAGTTCTATTCATGTTAGTAGAAGACTTTGATCAAGAAGAAATCGAAGAAGAATATGAAGAGGCTGAAGAAGAATATGAAGAAGCCGAAGAAGAATATGAAGAGGCAGAAGTTGACTACCAAGAAGAAATATTGCATGCCATAGAAATTATAAAAAGAGAAAAGAAGAAAAAGAAGAAGCTACAAGCGGAACTAGACATGAAAGAAGACATTCAGGAACTAGAACAAATGATCACAAATTTGAAGGTTCAAATAGAAGAATACAAAAGAATTGAAGAAGAACTTAATGAAAAACTAGAATGAAGAGATAGGATCATTGGAAATTTGGAAGCAGGAATTGTCACATTAAGAAAGGATCTTCAAAAGAAAAATATGCATAACAACTCAAAAGTTTTGGATGACATTATCAGTAGTCAAAAACCTCATCATGACAAGTCCATACTTGGATACAATCAGACAGAAAAGGGATCAATCTCCAAAACAAAAGAACAAGAAACACATCCAAAAAGCTATGCAGAAACAATCAAAGGGGATATGAAAGTATAAAAATAAAACTATAGGGACACTCCTCCACTGAGAAGATTAAGATTTCAGAATCAACGACTGACAGAAACATATATGAATCATAAAGAAGAAGGATTCACAAGAGTGCCTCCTTTCAAAATATCTTCAACTCCTAGGTATCAAACGATCTTTTTTGGTTTATGTTATCCATGTAATAATTTTGTACATAAAGATGTGAATTGCAAAGCTAACAACAGGAACATAAACAAGTTTTAAAGTCACACACAAGAGGGTTATCCAAGAAGGCCTAGTGAAACACAGAGAAGAATTTACAACAAGTTTGAATATTTGAGCACTAAAGTGGAATGCTACAAGTGTAACAACTTTGGACACATGGCCAAATATTGCCAAATGATAGTCCTGTTGGATTACTGAGAGGGGGGGTGAATCAGTAATAGCGTAATAACAATCCTTTTTCTTCAAATGTTATATCAATGTAGAATTATTATCCAATAATGAGCAGCAAGAAATAAACTTCAAATTTTATATCAATGTAAAATTATTATCCAATAATGAGCAGTAAGAAATAAACAATCACACACATACACGATACACCAGTGTTTTACGTGGAAACCCAAATCGAGAGAAAACCACATAATGTTTTTTCTTATATGTCTTGAAGAATTACATTCATTGGAAGCACCGACTTCCTTTGATTTACATATGCAACACGAAAGAGGCTCCAACCCCCTAGTTTCTCAGGCTAAAACCCGAGGGAAGCTCCAACTCCCCAATTCTCTGGCTACAACTAGAAGGAGGCTACAAACCCCTATGTTCTCCGACTACAACCGGAAGGTCGTTACAACCACCTGTCCTTGCCCCGTCCTACCACCCTGAAGTAGAAGTAGAATGATGAAACCATTGTCATAATATCACTATGAGATATACCGCTGCAAACCTGTACCAATAAATCTGAACCATGCATCAACCATGCATCCACTTGTACCTCAACCTGTAATCAACCTGTACCATAAACAAGTGCATCAACCATGCACCAACTTGTACCAAACAACTTGTAATCAACCTGTACCATAAAAAAGTGCATCCAACCACGTACCTAGTATGTACCAATCATTTTTCAACTAATCATCAACTATGACTCATCAATATGTACCAACATCATCAAATATACACCTCATGTGTGTGCCAACTCATCAACTACTTGTCTCAACCATGTACTCAACATGTACCTCAACCAAAATCCCTCATGAATTTCATCATCCAAATCTGATTTGTAGCTCTATAATAGACCTGGTGTATATGATATCATTCCTGCAAACCTTTCTTAACTTTAACAACAAGAGACTAGCATTTTCATCAAACTTTTATTTAGTTTTGGATTAGTCAACAACCCTAACTTGAGGTAATCATAACTTTGAACCTGTACTGTATAAAGATCTGAAACTGATACACAATGTTCTTAAGTGTGTTTTATGCAATTCCTCAAGTTTTCACTACTTGGAACCTCTCAGAAAAGGATTTATAGAAAAAATGGCATACCTTGCTGAATTTTGGCTTATTCTAGAGAGCGACCTTGTAGGGCGTTCCCCATAATAATTATTATTTGAATTAATATGAAACTATTAAAAAACATGCTATAGACTATACCCTAACCAACACATTTTGTCTCACTTAATTTGGAATGATTTTTAAGAAGTTATGACGTTTTTACCCGAAACACCTTTTTTCTACTAGTTTCAGGACTAGCCACAAACCTTATTTTCCACAGAGCGTAACTCCAAAAATACAACGACCCACAAGATGAATTTTTTACCACCGATACTTGGGTATGTTTTCTCAATTAAATATCAATTTCACGGTCTAACTAATTATAGAAAAAAAGTTATAGCGAAAATTGTGAGATGACCTACAAATAACATACCTTAGAAAGCACCATCAAAAGAATAAATCCTTCCTTGCATTTCGGCCTTCTTTTATTCACATTGCCTTAGAAATTTGACTTAAATATGCTTAGTTACCTCAGACACATATATATATTCAATATGCTCAAGTGTAGTTAAAATGAGAGAGCCTTGCCTCTTATTTATACTTTCCAAGTAGCTTCCTTAAAACATATTCTAGGTCACTTGGCCAACTTTCCTTATTTTAGGGTTAACCCACTTCTAATTTCTCCATTAAATTTATTATTGAAATAATTTATTTTGTATTCACTTTTAATTATAATACACTCATCACTTCACTTTATTATTTACCTTTTA
>ML787582.1:177665-195267 GCA_009831015.1 Picea engelmannii
TAGTAGTTTATAGATAGATTAGTATAGTTAGTTTGAGTTTGTTTTATTAGTTTCTAGTTTCTTCTATTTTAGTTTGATTTCTTTTATTTTAGTTAGTTTGTTTGTTTTAGTTTGTTTTATTAGTTTCTAGTTTCCTTAGTTTAGATTATTTAGCTCAGATCACTTTCTCTTTGGTTCCCTTAGGAGACCTTAGAGCGGCCAACGGAGTCGTTAAAATCGTCAGGGTGGTCCATTCCAAACGGCTTGGGTTATTTAGACAACCCCGGACCGGTTCCACTCTCCCAGTTGACGGATGGACTGTTTCGCCCGTCAACAGGTTGCCGGAGCATTACAAAGACCAAATGACATAACTAACCACTCAAACAATCCTTGTTTGGTTTTAAAGTGAGTCTTCCAAGCATCTTGTTCTGCAACCCTGATCTGATGGTATCCACTATGCAAATCCAACTTAGTGAAACAAACAACATTCTATAACTGATCAAGTAAATCATCTATACAAGGAAGAGGGTATCGATTTGTCACCATGATTTTATTTAAGGTCCGATAATCAACACACATTCACCATGTTCCATCTTTCTTTGGCACCATCACGAACAGAGAACCACAAGGAGATGAACTAGGCTTGATGACCCCTTGATCCAATAATCCATGTACCTACTTCTTGATTTCTGTCATCTCCACCACTGACATCATGTACATGCCCACATTAGGAAGAGGAGAATACTACTAAATATGTATATCATGTTGGATTTCCCTCTTAGGAGGCAATCCATCTGGTTCCTGGAAAATATCATCATACTTAGAAATAATATCAATTAATTATTTCTTATAAGAAGGATCACATCCTTGGAAAGTGTCGGATATTCCAACATCTTTCTCTGTTACGACCATGAGTACATATCTCTTATTAGGTTTATGAGTCTCTTCATTTGTCTTGCACTAACAAGTGTTGTGTTTACACTCATACTGTGAGCTCTAAAAATATATTCCACTCCCCCCTTAGTAAGGTGGTATTTGTTCTCATGACGAAAGAACACTGTTTTTCTATCATAAAGATAAGGACTCCCCAACACTATGCCACATATATCAAGTGGTACAACATCCAAATCCACTTCATCAATCAACTTTGAAGCAATAGAAAACATGAAACTAAATTGTTTGGTAACATTAATTTTTTCTTTATCACATACCCAACCAAGAGGATAAGGCTTTGGATGTGGTTTCGTTACAAGACCCATATTTTTGAAAAGTGATTCATATATCAAGTTTACTTGGGAACCCAGATCAAATAATGTATCTATCTTAGTGTGTTTAGGTACAACCCTTATGTGAAATAATTCATTAATCTTTCGTTCGTCATCATGAGATTCATTATTGGAATTTGAACTATCATGAATGGAATCTTTACCTTGTACTCCAATCGTTGTGATCTTTCCTTCATCTCCTGAATCAAAACCAAGATCTTGTTGCACTGTAGAAACGGTTTTTTTCTTCCCCTTTCCACCAATCTGTTTCTGTCTCTTCTCTGTATGTAATTCCCAACAATGTTCATCATCATGACCTATTTTCTTGCAATGAGTGCAAGATGGATTTCCTCCTTCTCTCATCACTGTGGCAGTCTTCTTGTCCTTCCTTTTAAAATTCTTAAAAGGATTATGTGGCATATTGGAAGGTTTATTTATGGGATCTTCTTGAAGATGCTTTCCCCTATTCTCAAGGTGAGTGTCTTGAACACAAACTTCAACAAGTCTGGTGGGGTTAAACAAGAGAAACGTATGACGAATATAACTTTGAAATGCACCAATATACTTCATTAAAGTTTGATAAGAATCCAAAGGAATGTTTAATGCAAGAGATTTATTCCTAAATTATTCTATGAATCTTTGTATAGTTTGAGTTTTAATTTTCCTTAAACGTTTCCATTCCATCATTGTGATGCAGACCCCCCCTTTGCCTCCAAAGGTCTACTTGAACTCCCAGTCTAGGATCATTCAATATTCTAAACTGAATGATTCATCGGGCACTTGATGGAACCGATTTAGACTTGACACGTGACCTTTACCTTCTCGGCATAGATTATATGCCACTACGAACCCCTTCCTTAGCATTTTTCAATCTCAACGCCAAATATACTAGCTCCCCATGCTAGGTTCCCTCCTTGATGTGACCATGGGTTATGACCATGGATCCCTCCCTTCGTGATCTCCCGCTTCCGAACTATCACAAACTACTTGCTCCATTTTCTTTGATTTCCAAATCGACAAATTATTCGGGACCAGATCTACGGTCCATGCTCTTCTCGTGATCAAAAACTATGATCAACTTTGGGATTTCATAATTCGCAAGTCCTCTCTCCTCCCGACTCTGCTTCTCCCGATTTATGAACCAACTATGTGTTGATCCTTTGCCATGTGTCCTCCCTCGATGGACGATTATGATTACTTCGCTACCACAACACTTTAGGTGTTCTCCTCTTGATTTTTCTCTGAAGGGTTCCTCCTCCAAAATGCGTGGATCTCTGCCATGTTCCCTCCTAGATCCAATGGTATGGACTAAAATCATTTTTCTCAACTTCACGAAGATATTTGTTTTCTTCCGGCAAACCTCACGAAGTTCCCACTCCCGAACTTCTCAATCTTCTACCACCTATCTCCTCCTCGACGATGTGTGATTTCTTTGACTCTGAGACTTTAGCAAGTCCTCAACTCCTTTGAACACTTAGTGTGATTTATTCTATCAAGGCTTAGACTATTCTCAAGCTCTTTCTTCACTCCTTGCAGAGTTCTACGTAGACTCTTCTACAACTTTGCTCGGCTTGAAAACCTCCAAGGTTCCCAACTCCTTTGCGTTCTTCAATAGACTTCTTCTTTCCCTCCTGGAAGTCTCTCGGCCTGCTTCCTGAGTCTATAAATTGGATTTAAAAAACCTTAGGCACGGTCCTTGTTCTTGTCTTAGTTCTTCGACGGCTTCTCCCTTAGAGTTATGGAAAGGTTTAAAGCATTTCCTTTCGTTTGTCAATGCACTTCTTGCAAAGTCTTCCTTCACTAGAATGTTCAGCAATTCTGGGATTCTCCAACACCTCTAGTTGTGTTTCTTCTGTGCACACTTGAATTTTCTCTATGCCATCCTGGAAGATTATTTTAGAGTGATCAGTAGCACTGGAATGTGCTTTTCCCCCCACGGTCTTTCTTTCCAAGGTATTTAACCACCTTGAAATTTCTCCCCGAATCTGTAAATTAATCTGGTGTGCCCTCCTGGAAATTTTTCTTCTGACTCCACTGAGTGCAGTCATGCACTTCTTGTTTGTGCTTACAAAGTTTCAACTCTCTTTCGCAAACTCCTTGCACTTATCCTAGAGAACCAGACTTAACTCAACACACCCGCGGATAGAAAACTATATCCCTATCCCTGCAGACGATTTCTAACATTCATCTACGATTACCAAACATGTAAATGACATTCATAACACAACATCCATTACATAAAAATGTAGAACAGGAAAATCTGTCATTTTCTATTAATGATAGAACATCAAATTACAATAGTGGATTCTGAGCTACAACTCAGTATCGAGTTTCTGTTTCTCTCCTATGCATTTGCCCACTATAACCAACATCATCAGCCTATATCATCTAACACCATCCACCTATCCACCTACTAACCTTATAATTGGAAATAATACAAAGATTTATACAAGAGGGGCTCGACGAGCATCCCTCGAAAGCTTCAAATAGTGGTGTCAAATCACCATTCAAAATGCCCATCGAAAGGGAAAATTACAATGATGGAAATCTGCTCCAAATCGGATGTAGATCCATTCTTCCCTCAACCACTTAATGAAGACCTTATCTCCAACTTGTGCGAAAGAACACTTTTTATCTTTCATCTTGTCTGCATTAAATTCATGGATCTCGCCTTGGATTCTCAAGGAAAAAATGAGATGGCGGTGCCTCTCCTCCCTTAAATGCACACCATGCGTGAAATATGACTGGCACGTGCTGAGGTGGAGAGATGCTCCTGCATCATACTCCATGACTACAAAACTCTTGAACTCTTGCTCATGAGTTTTCCAGCATGGTTGAAATCCTCTTGGATCCCGAACTTTCTCTTAGAGCTGTCTCTCGGCTCCTCTTCTTCACTGCTTCTACTCCTGCATCATCCTCGTTGCTCATGCAGGTTTCCTATTTCCCAGCTTCCTCATGCTGACCAATTTCTCTGCCGACTCCAACATCAGCTTCCTTATCTCCTCAACTACTTCACCCAGTTTCTCTATCGTTTGAATTTCCTTCTGCAGACTAGCACATTCCTTCCTTATTCATGGGAAAATCTTGTTGATTCCCGAAGTCATCTTCACCATATCTTGTGGCCTTGACTTGCCACCCTGTTGCATCCTCCACTTATGCAATCTCAATACTGAACTGTCGTTTAGTTACTTCCTCTGATAGATTGACCCCTATCATTTTCTCCACTGGTTTTGTTCTAGCTTCCACCAACTACAACTCATGCTAGTCTATCTCCTCCAACAGGAATATCTCTTGGCATCCACCTTCTGGTTCTGGATTTCCCAACCAATCCTCCAGTGCATTCTCCTTCTGTTGGGACAAACATCAATATATGTTCCTCTTCTTTCATGATAGTCTCATCTTGTTGTCCTCCTTTCGCATCTGTAACATATATGCTAGCCTCTCCTCGACCATTAGGTAGGAATATCTCAACTCCTCCAATGATCAGAATGCTCCCTTGATCCTTTTCTTTGATGGTGGAAGTTTGAAACTTCTCATCATATTCATTCACATGACACACAGCTCCGCACGAATATCCATCTGAGTAAGGTATTCCTTCTTCGTCCTCTTTTCCTATCAACATCCTCTGATGTGAACTATCAACTGAGCTCATCTTTTCATCCTTTCCCACCTAGCAATCTGGGATGTCTCCTCTTCCCACATGGTAGTTTACTAGATCCACTGATCCCTTCCCATTGCCCACATGGAAATATATGAGACTCTTTCTAGATCTCTTTCCCTTATGACCGATGGATTCTTCCTGCCTCAACCACCTTCTTAACATATGTTGTTTCCCTCTGGCCAAAAACTTCTAAACATGTTATTTAGTTGTCCTCTTTCAAATTCCATTAATACCTCCAGTGTACCTTTGACTTTTGCTTCATCTTGAATGCAAGCTTCTCCATCAGATCTGACTAAGCTCCTTGTCCATCTCCACCTTTCTCTTCTATGAATGGACTTCTCCTCGAACATGTTTATGACCGTTAATGGCCATCTTTACCTTATAACTTCCATCCTGGCAAGTCTATTGTTCACTCTGCAACTAAGAGCATCTTCATCTTCTCCCTCACCTAAAATCTACAGAAGAAAATTGTTCTCTGATACCACTCTGACGCAGATCCCCCCTTTCCCTCCAAAGGGCTGCTTGATCTCCCAGTCTAGGATCGTTCAAGATTATGAAATGAATGGTTTATCGGGATCCTAATGGAATTGATTTAGGCTTGACACAGTCCCTTTACCTTCTCGACGTAGATTATTTTCCATTGCAGACCCCTTCTTTAGCATTTTTTGATCTCAACGCCAACTCTGCTAGCTCCCTGTGATAGGTTTCCTCCTTGATGTGACCATGAGTTACGACCATGGATCACTCCCTTCGCAATCCCTCACTTAGGAACTATCACAAACTACTTGCTCCATTTTCTTCGATTTCTAAATCGGTGAACTCTTCGGGACCATAACTACGGTCCACACTCTTCTTGCGATCAACGACTATCATCAACTTTGTGAGTTCAGAATTCCCGAGTCCTCTCTCCTCCTAACTCTACTTCTCCCGATTTATGAACCAGTGATGTTCTTATCCTTTTCCACAAATCCTCCCTCAATGGACGGCTAGGATTACTTTGCTACCCCAACACTTAGGGAGTTCTCCTCTTGACTTTTCTTCAAAGGATTCCTCCTCCAAAATGCATGGATCTCTGCCAGATACCCTCCCAGATCCAACTGTTTGGACTGAAATTGCTCTTCGTGACATCACAAAGATCTTTTTTTTCTTCAGGAAAACCTCTCGAAGTTCCCACTCCCGAACTTCTCAATCTTCTGCCACCTGTCTCCTCCTCAACGATGGGTGATTTCTTTGTCTTTGGGACTTTGACAAGTCCTTGACTCTTTTGCACACTTAGCGAGATTTCTTTTATCGAGACTTAGAATATTCTCGATGTATTTCTCCACTCCTTGTAGATTTCTGCGCAGACTCATCTATGACTTTTCTCGGCTTGAAAACCTCCAAGGTCCCCAACTCCTTTGTGTTCTTCAATAGACTTCTTCTTGCCCTCCTAGCAGTCTTTCGACCTGCTTCCTATGTCTGTAAATTGGATTTACAACACCATAGGCACACTCCTTGCGCTTGGATCATTTCTTTGACGAATTCTCCCTTAGCCTTATGGAAAGGTTTAAGGCATCTCTATTCCTTTGTTGACACACTTCTTGCAAAGCCTTCCTTCACCAGAATGTTCAACAATTCTAGGATTCTTCAACACCTTTAGCCGTGTTTCTTCTGTAAAAGCTCTCACTAGCTCGATTCCCTTCTGGAAGATTATTTGAGAGTGTTTAGTAACAAAGGACTGTTCTTTCCCCCCAACAGTCTTTCTTTCCAAGGCACTTAACCGCCTTGAAATTTCTCCTTGAGTCTATAAATTAATCTGGTGTGCCCTCCTAGAAACTTCTCTTCTGACTCCACTGAGTTCAGACATGCACTCCTTGCATCAGCTTATAGAGTTTCCACTTTCTTTCGCACATTCCTTGCACTTAGCCTAGAGAACCAAACTTAACTCTACACACTCGCGGATAGAAAATTGTATCCCTATCCCTGCAGACGATTTCTAACATTCATCTACGATTCCCAAATATGTAAATGACATTCATAACATAACATCCATTACATAGAAATGTAGAACAAGAAAAACTGTCAATTTCTATTAATGGTAGAGCATCAAACTACAATAGTGGAGTCCGAGCTACAACTGAGTATCGACTCTCTGTTTCTCTCCTATGCATCTGCCTACTATAACTAACTTCAACAACTTCTATTGTCTAACACCATCCACCTATCCACCTACTAACCTTCTAATTGGAAATAATACAAATATTTATACAAGAGGGGCTCGACGAGCTTCCCTCACAAGCTTAAACTAGCGGTGTCAAATCACCATTCAAAACGCCTATGGAAAGGGAAAATTACAATGATGGAAATCTGCTCCAAAATGGATGCAGATCCATTCTGTCATCAACCACTTAATGGAAACCTTATCTCCATCTTGTGTGAAAGAAAACTTTTTCTCTTATAGCTTGTCTTCATTAAATGCCTAGATCTCACCTTGGATTCTCGAGGCAAAATGAGAGGGTGGTTCCTCTCCTCCCTTAAATGTGCACCATGCATGAAATCTGACTAGCACGTACTGAGGTGGAGCGATGCTCCTGCATCACATTCCTTTATGTAAATAACATAATGGATAAAATTGATTCCTTATTGCTGATTTAAATTATGACCACGAGGAAAGAAGATTACCACACTTAATTTTGTCCTAAATTTTGATCTCCCACCATACGAGAGAGATTCCTTCCAACCGAAGAGAATCCAATTGCACTTTAACTTCCCTTTCATCAATATGTTGAACATGACAATATACTTCAACCTGGCAGATCCAATTATCTAGCTTTTCGGGATTAGCATCTCCATTAAACATAGGTAAACCAAATTTTACATCACGCTCTAATAATGGTTTCTTAAAAGAGGATTTATGGCTAGAATGATGAAAATGATGAGAATGCTCAGAGGAAGAAGAACTAGAACTTGATGGTGAATATGGATGCTCAGGGGGGTCTCCTCCAACCCCTTTGTTTACCGAAGAATCATCATCAACATGTGCTTATTTTTTCTTCCCTTTATTCTTGATCCTCTTCTCATAGTCTCCATACATTTGTTCGACCATTTCTGACATGCAATAAAATACCATATGGAAGTTTTTCTCATGTTCATCACACTTTTCCTCTTCTTCCATTTTCTTCTTTCGAGATGCACGACCAACTTTTGGATTGAAATTCTTAAGAGTTCCTTCAACCTACTTATGCTTGGCCCTAGTAAGCATTCACACTAACCAATTCAATTGAAAGATGACTGTTGTGATACCAACATCATACAAGATCTTTTCATCGAGTGAATTATAAAGAATTGCATTAAATGACCATAAATTAAAATGTACCATTAAAGAAGGAAAATCTCAATAATGAAGAGACATAAGCATCAAATATGAACACAAAAAATTTGATAACGGAGTTCGTCGCTGGTGGACTACGTCTCTGGGTCCTTATCTCAAATGTATAGGACTTTTTATTAACTTAGCAAAAGAATTTGGAAAAATACATAAGTATACCTCATTCTGAAATCAAGCTACAAAAGTTTTGCTCAGATCAGAAAACAGACAACACCACTGAATTTGTGGCATCGAATTACCCAAAAATGACTGTCTCCACGTCTTGATTCAACTTTGACACTCCTTGGCCCAAGAGGAATTCTATCTTGGTTTCCATGCCCTGCAACCTGTAATAAATGTTGAGAATCTATCTCGAACTACATGTCAATCCGTACTCTCGCACACCCTCCTCCTCCCAAGACTAGGAGGATTCATGTTTTAAATAATTAACACGACGTTATTAAACAATATGGGGTCATTGGCCTATTGGTTACATAGAATATATTAAGGCGTGTATAAGGGGGGAGGTCCTGGGGTCAAGCCCACATGCCTCCCCTTTTGGCTTAAACAATGAAACTATATATATATATATATATGTCACATTCGTTCTGCTAACTTTGGTGAATATTCTAGCTGGTGGTTGGTTGCCAGATCTGGCAGGGTCCCACCAGATTTGTTGGACCCACCAAATATTATATTTTTTATACATTTCGATCATGGTTTCTCATTGGGAGTTTTCCCACTTCCATGTGGCATAATTCTCTAGTCCACAGAATGACCTTGAAATGTCGAATATGAGTGACATGTGGAAGCCTCTAGTGCTACCACATCACCATATTGACTTCAACATCACACGTGTCACCTCCTGCACATGCCAAATATGTTGTACGGATGTTGACATCATCAATACTGATGTTGACGTCAGCAATACGGATGTTGACGTTAGTAGTACGGATGCTGACTTATCCCCCTGCTGACTGGGCTAGGTTGACCAAGACTTGATCGCGAATATATTTTGGTCTGTAACTATGTTTGATGATACATTTGCATTGTTCGAAATATTGCAACGTACTCTTCGCGATGATGCCATTTTAACTGAGTTTTGAGAACTTTGATTTTTTTCCCTTTCTCTGTCTGTTGAGGCCATTATGAGCATCCTTAGTTTCTTCTACAATTTTTGAGTTGTTCTTAGTATTCTCTGGATCCTTTTTGGATCACCAAGGTACTAGTTGGTTTCTATATCCCTATCCTAGATAGTGTTGTAAAGTCGATAGGAATAGATCCATTGACAGAGGGCCTTGATGTATCCCCCATCAATAGACACAAAAGATACACGGATAAATGATGTGAAGAGAGAGTATCACAAAGGACAATTGACACAGGGATGAATGACTTGAAAAGTTAACAAAACAATGGATGGATGACTCGGGATTAAAATTCCCTTGAACATATAACACAACAAGATGGTGACTTGGTAGCAAGACACAAGAGTTGGATGAATATAGTATAACAATGCAGGATCCATTGAAGCACTCTCCATGATGACTGGAAGAGTAACTAGTCAAAGGAGTATCTTTGACTCATATTACTGAACCGACTCTTAGGCAAGCTAAAATCCAACTGAATGATGAGGACTCAAACAAATGCCATGTTCAAGGGAGACTCGCTTGATGCTTCTGTTTTGAGAATAGACCAATGGTGAAAAACTGCCACTCTTTTTTTATTTTTTCCGTCTCCTTCATGGTTTAAAAAGCACGAAAGAATGACACAATTATGCTCGGTCTCCTTCATGTTTTAATGAGAAAGAAAGAGTTAACCAAGTAATCTTGATGTTCTTTTTTGTAAATTTAGTCTCCCAAGCCCGGAAAAGTATAAAACAATACAAGGCATATCTCTTCTAGACCAGGTCGACTAGAGTATTCATTTTTTGTTATTAGTCCATCCGATCCACGAAAGGGTTAAACTTATACCAAATAGACGTCCTTTCAAATCATTTAAGTTGTGAAAGAAGACAAGTTCACTCGACAATCTTTTGATGTTTAGAGAGTCTGAAAAGAGATCAGAGGAGACACGACGGGAGAGAACGAGCGGCTTAATAAAATGATCCTATGTTCCATGTGCATGGAAATGACCTAAGCAATGAGGGATGGAAATGGTATTGGCATGTGGTGTCGACGCTTAGCTGTGTTTTCTCTCCTTGTGAAGGTGGATGCAAAATGGAGGCCAAATAACGCAAGAGGTGGATGGTCAAGGTTACTACATAGTGGTAAGAAGGATATGGGAAAACAACGACGCATCAGTGGGAGGCATGACACAATAAAAAAATGAATAGGTTACCATTAAGCAACATAAAAGTTTTCAGGAACCCTCAAATGGTTGTGGCCAGAATATAGACAAAGAGAGGAGAATGAGGTTCAATCTTCAAGTCATGGCGAGGATAAAACAGGGCTCCTGGGCCTATGGGAAAATGAATCAAGGGAATCAAATGGAAATTGGGGTGATAACTAGGGCACCAATGATAGGAAGGCACTATCAAACGAGTTACGACATGCAAAATGAATGGCTAAGGTCACAACTGATCAGTTTCCAACCTAAGGTATAACGTTGGCAGAATGGATGGCTAATAATGCAAGACAGAAAATGCAGGGAAAAACCTATCACTATATGCCATTTTGGGAACATGTACCTCAAGTTCGGTGGAAGTAACCATCTTTGTAAAAATAATGTCCCTAGAATCCTATTAACACATGTAAAATAGATTCCAAGGTCAAAAGGCATAGCGAAATCTCAAAAAAGAAAGTATTTTTGGATATTTTGGATATGAGAAAGGAAAAACAAAAATCACATTCATACCACACACCTATGTACAAAGAACTAAGATTTTTAGTATTTATTCTAAGTAGAGACCATTTCTAGGCTTAGGCCAAGGATCGTTTCCATAATCAATGAACTCATGAGCCATTGTCAACATCATATATTTCACCATGTTGGGTACATGCCACATGGGATCAAATTTATGCAAATGAAGATACTCACTGTGAGTAATCCCATGAGATAGGGAAGCTACTTGATGGGATCCAACAAGACATGAAGGAAGTAAGAAAATTGAATCTTTAATGGAAGGGGAAGTAGATAATTCGGTGGCAAGTTCTAAAAAATATAATTGAGGCGGAAAAGGGTTGAGACTAGGGGTTCCACTAGATGCTTCAGAAAATTCCCCCAGTCTCGGGCCAAGACTCATCATGTTAACTTTCATTAGTTCCAAATGAGGATAATATGATTGATGTAGCACCTCATCCCTTGGATTTTCTATGGAGGTCATGACTTCCAGCATGAACTCCTTTAAAGGAATATTAGAATCAAGGGAGTCATGTGAACTGAGAGAGTCAACAACCCATATGGGCAGAGTAAGTGGATCATAGTCCATATGAGGATGACGTTTTTTACTAGTATCATCTAATGTTGTTGGTATTTTCAGATCGACCATCTCGACTGCAGTGAGAGGTATGGAATCTCCATACAAATCATTATGCTCAGGTCGAGGTACCACCCAAGGATCAAAACACATGAGGGATCCACTCGTATATGAGGAAATCATGTTGATGGGGGTGATGGTTGTAGTAGGAGGTGGTGGGGGAAGAAGGAAAATAACCATAAGCGAAGGATATTTGAACATCCCCACACCAACATGCATAAAAGGTTGCACAATATCACCAACAAATTGTACATTAGACCTTGCATTGGATCCAAGGTCTAGGGTGAAAAGATCAGTTGATCGATGGTAATGATTTTTGCTTGATGAGGGAAACGTAAGACCCTAAATATTGAGGAGAAAACCACAGTCATTTCATAGAGCCAAGTGCGCCCAAGTGATAGATTGTACTCAAGTGGTTCCTTGACAACCTCCATGGCAACATAGATAGTCTTTCCACCTAACTAAATGGGTAAGGAGGTGATGGTTCCATGTGGTTGAAACATGTATCCATCGAAGGCTTTTAATAATGTAGCATATGAATCAATCTTAGGAGAGCCAAGGAATTTCCAGCAAGAAATCAACATGATGCAAGTCGAGGTTCCTTCATCAACGATTGTTCGGAAGATGTTTTTCCGCATTGTTCTCACTTTAATATGGAGGGATACTTGATGGGGGGAGCCTATGTGTAACCTGAGATAAATCAAATGTCATAAAGCTCGAATCTTAGGGATAAACCCCAACTATGGCCGATAGAAATGTTTTTCGCTGCATGGGGTGGCTTTAGAGAATTTCAAGAGCCGATATGGCACAAGGTTCCTAGGGTAAGTCTTTCACAATATTGTAATTATGGGAATCTCGTGTGTTGGGATTATGTGTCGTACGATGAAGAATGGCCTTCGAGGGGTGAAGCGGTGCATCAAGAAATTCCTTCTCAATATGGAGAGGAACACTCAGTTGGGATGAAGATGTTGCTTCTAAGGAAGCATTGGAGGGCTCAATAATTCCATAAGTCTTGTTTTGAGTCTGCAAGTTGACTGTATGGTAACACATGAACACTGAAGAATTCGAGGAAGACCCCTGATGGTGAGGCATGCCTGCGATTCCCCTTGGAGGAGGGATAGGATTTGAGGAAACCATGTTTTGAGGCTGGGGAGGGAAGGGGTGCATTAATACAACATGTTGTTGGGGGGCATGTTGTTGTGCCAAATATCGATGGATCTGATATTTCCAAGGGAACTAGTGAGTGGTATGGTCCTCCCCATAGATGGTTCAGGGGAACCAATCTTTCCTCTTCTCCTTAGTGCCTCCCTCCTAGGAAGTTTGGGTAGTGACAGTCAAATTCTCATAAATGGAATTTTTGTTTTTGTTCCTCTTTTTCTTCCCTCTAGATTGTTGAGGATTCATTGGTTGCATGGACTACACCGAATTCACCTTGGAGGTTTGAGGAGGGACTACAACAGTTTGAGCATTAGTGCCAACTGCTGACGATTTTGATTGAATGGACAAGTGTCCCATCTTATCAGCTAAATGGTTAACAAATGCATGATAAAAAGAACCAACCACACCATTGGCATGGGGCCCTAGGAGAGGTTGAAGAGGATCAATTGATAGGTGAGGATAATTTGTAATAATATCAGAGAGAGTACCCGATTGAGAATAAATCAAATCCAGATGTTGCGCATGCAAGCTGGCTTGCTCTTTGGTGGTTTCCCCAACCATAGATACACCCCTGATAATGGGTGGTAAGAGGGATTTAGTGAACCACTCCATTAGGAGCTTGTGTGGAATCTGATTTTTAATCATCCTACACCTCCTTCACCACTCATGCATATGATCATAAATATGGGTGACATTGATTTGACGCAGGGAAGTCAAAATATTTGTTCCTATCTCATACCGAATAGACAATTAGTAATGTGTTAAAAATGTCATTGCTAGGTCATTGAATATTATAAAATAACTTCTCTTCAGTTCAATATACCACTTGGCAGCGGCTCTAGTCATGGATCTCTATAAAAGACACACTATCACACTATCATCCATTAAAGAATTGGAAGAACACGAGAAATGTTATGTCATGATGTGTGTGGAGGGGTCTTCTCCCAACTTACTATCAAACTTAAGATTGTCTGATGGGATTTTTGATCTCATCGTGGTCCATGAGGGATCATGGGAAATAGGGTCATTCATAAATCGTGACAAATCTGGTAAGTCAATCATTGCAAGAAATGACAACGGTGCGAATGGAGACTCAGAGGGAGGTGAAGTCTCTATTGTCCCAGATGAAATTTATGGTCCCCATATGTTGGTGTTGTTTGAAGTTCGGGAAATGGTTGGAGAGTGGATTACCCTAGGGATGGTGGCACTGGAAGGAGCCTGACTAAACCCATCACCAAAAAATATCCTAGGAGGATTTCTCCAGGGGGAAAAATGGACCCTCCAGGAAAAGGGTTCCTAGTGCTAGTCCCGGGGAAGAAACCCCCAAGACTAGATGTATGGACAAAGGGAAAACTCCAATTACCCCCCAGGGATGTGCACCGAGGGAAAGGTGTACTGACCCATGGAAAATGAAATACTATAAAAGTAGCACTGCCCCTAGGTTGACTAGAGACAACCCCAAAACCACTAGGCATATTCCATCCAAAAGATGTACCTACCCTTGATGACATTAGGCCAGTCATTAGATTGGTGGAAGTGGAAGGAGATCCACTTCCCATGATGAAACCAAAGCTCCTCCCCCCATTGGAAAAGAATCTGGAAGTGGGAAGAGAAGTAGATGGGATGGGCATGTGCATGCTAGGTATACAAATAGATGGAGTCGACAATACAGGTGATGTCCCCCAAATATAGGAATGAAAAAAAAAGGTATGATGGTGATGGTCCAATGGAGATAAGGGATGGCAATGAGGACATGATTGGGATGCCCCTGGATGAGTTTCCCCCAATCCCACTTGAGGATGGGCTTACAGGATCAACTTCATTGGATGAAGCACTAGGTCCAGAAGCACTAGGAGGATGACTGAATAATAAAAAAGGCTCACTGAAAAGTTCATGTACTTGGACTAATATAGGGATGTTAGGTTCAAATAAAGGTGAATTGAATTTGGGTGGAGGAAGTTCGTCAACCACTTCTACCTAAACCAAGCCAGCTTCGTCAAATCACAAATAGGACCCTTCAGATTCTTTCTCATGGATATGGCATCGCTTTGGAGGAAGTTCCACCTTTGTAATAGGATCTAGTCCTCGTAATCGATGGGACTAGTGCGGTAGTTCAAGCACGATGAAAAGTATATGTAACTAACAAACAAAAATCAACCTATGTCTGACCTAGCCTCAGAATAAAATAGAACACCCCTAATGAAATCTAGGAAACAACAATCAAACCAGTTGGCTCAAGGGCCTTCTGAAAATAGCCTCGTGGGGGAGATGAAGTCCCCACCAGATTGACTAACGAATTTGTGAGGAGTAGTTACAATGAACAATGCAAAACAACCCTAACCTATCCAAGTGTCCTTTATTAAGGTAGTTACCCTCCAAGGGAATTGGGAACGTAAAAAAATGTTTGTCGTAGGTACTACAAGCACATACCACTTCCAGTCACCTATGTGGATCCTTAGGGAAATCCACTAAGGTTACCAACTAGCAATCGATGGTCGAGCGAAGATTCGTAATTCTGATCGCATATAAGTGAAGGGTAACTAATCCCAAATATTTCGAGGGGTGACCCAATAAAACCACTGTATGCGTAACGATTGAAGTGATATCACAAACACTAAAACAAGCAGAGAGGGGTAATCTCCCTACTTGCCCCGATGTGACCTCGTGCTTGACTCCTGTGTTACAGGATCTTCCCGACACACTAATTGTAAGAATGTATTTTCACACTCTTTAATGACTTATAGGTTGATTTTTGTGGCCTTGGAGAGTTTACTCTCCAATCCTAATCCAAGGCCCTAAACCTATCTAATGTTGGTTTTCTCTAAAAAAAACTTTCTAATAAATTTTAGATTAAGCACTTCTTTTTAAGGGTTGTTATGTCCAGGTAATGGATGAAACTTTGTATGGTGTCTGGACTCTTGACCCAAATAAACAATGAAAATATGCAAGTGAAAAAATATTTCAATTTGATGAAAGCTAGTTATGGGAGGGTTAGAGAGTTTTCCTTTTTCTTTTTTAACAGTCAAAGCAATCCCAAACAAGGCAATCAACCAATCAGGCATAAAATATCCAAGACTGACAACTAGTTGTATCACACTGACAACACTAATGATTCAAAAGAGGACTAAGCATGCAAGATTTTTTTGTATTATTATTATTATTTCCAATGTAAATGCAATAATGCTTCAAAAGCGGACTAAGCATGGAGGAATTATTATTATTATTATTATTATTATTATTTCCAATGTAAATGTAAAATCTCTTGATCTAAGCAAGAAATCCAAAAGAAAAAAGGAAAAACAAGCAAATTATCAAGAAAAGGGGATATAGGATATTGGGGATGAGGATGGATCAGCCCATTCCAATGTCACTACAGGGAACACACCCAAAATTTCAGCCAAAACTTAAAAAAAAAAAATCTAGTGGATTTCTAAAGTTTGGGAGTGGAAATTTGTAGGGATTATACCACACTTTGTATTTATCAGAAGCATATGATATAATATAAAAAAATAAATCCACGTAAATCCTCTTTCTAATGGATTGGGTCTGGATACAATCACAATTCTATGTCAAAAGATATTATCCAAACACTCCACGTGGTCGTCACGAAAAATATGCAAAATAATTGATTTTGAATAAGCGATAACTTTGCTTTCCGAACACCGATATGGATGATTTTTTAAAAACAATTGGATAACTTTTCGAGAGAAATCCATATATGTATCTAATTCCTTCATATTGTGCACATAAAGTTATATGATTGTGTCTGAAAGTCTCGGCCCTCTTTTAGAGGAAAAACTCTTTAAGAGAGCCAAGGAAGAAAGCAATGTCCCGAGTGGAGTCGCCGATATATTATGGGACAAAGTCTCATAGGGATCTCACTGAAAAGATAAATAATATATCCCTAGTATATTCTCTTAATCCTATACATAAAGGGGGTTAATACCATGATTTCCCCAGATCTAGATACAAAGACATAGATTAATCATTATCCTAAGTAGTGGTGAAGATTTGCATACCTTTCTTAAGGTTGTCCTTCATATCTCCTAGATGTTGTAGTCCTGAAACTCCATCTCCAAGATCCAAAACCTTCTTCTTGTATACAAAATACAAACAAACTTTATACCTCTCTACTTGGTATTAGAATCCTAGTACTCACTTACTTCTAATCATATCTATAAAGAGATGAATCAAATCTAAACATTTTCCTAATGGAATACAAACATATCAGGGGAAAACCAATGATCTATTAATAACATAAGAGAAATTACATCAATTCATACCTTGAATGTTGATGCTTCCTCCTATTTCAAGGCTCTTGATGCTCCTCCTTAGCCTCTTGAGCTTCTCTCTCTATTTTGACAGCATAACCACCCTAAAAAATCTCCTCCACATCTCCTTCATTTGTCCCTCTTCTTATAGTATTTTAGAAGAGATTGGAGATAGGCTTCATGACATGTGAATTAGGTTAATAGAAGTCATGGATGGCTTGGTAGCATGTGAACTAAGAAATTACATGTCATATATAGACTTGATGGCATGTGAACTAAGCAATTAAAAGTCATGCACAAGTTTCATTCTTAATTATGAGCTTTTTCCAACCTATTATGAACTTTTTCTCTATTATGAGTTGTTTTCTAAAGTTCCATGCTCAATTATGAGCTTTTTCCAACTCACTATGAACTTTCTTTTCAATTTTGAGTTTATTCTCAACTATG
>ML787582.1:197423-227859 GCA_009831015.1 Picea engelmannii
AACAGGAGAGGATCCCTTCCATAATAGGATCCATTGTATGGTGTTTCCCTACCCTAAGGGTTTGATGGTAATAAAGAAGATTTTGCATATCGTTCTTGTGTATCTGTTGTAGTGCTTTTGTATTCAGCATTTAGTACTTAACAGTTGACCATGAACTTGAATATGGTTGACTATAGTTCACCATGACCATGCATGAAGGGTATTAGTACATTTTTTAATTCAAATATCAATACAAATAATAATGAAATTCTTATGAAATGGTTAACCATGGATGACAATGTCGACCATGACCATGGTTGACTATGATAGACTATGGTTGAGAATGAATGTGGTTGACTATGTTAGACCATGACTCCATGTTTGACCATGACCATGGTTTCTTTTAGTTGACCACGACAATGACCATGAACATGGTTAACTTTGGTAGACCTTCATTGATTTTTGTTTACTATGGTTAACTATGGTTGACCATGGTCAATTATGGTAGAACATGACTTTGCTTGACGATGAACATGGTTAATTATGGTTGACCTTGGAAGACCTTGACCGTGGTTAATGTTTTTTTACCTTGGTTTACCATGACCATGGTTAATTATCATTGACCATGGTAAAATTTTGTCGACCTTGGTTGAATTTAGTTTACTATCGTTGACCATAGTTGAGCATGACCATGACCATGGTTGAATGTGGCTGACCTTGACCATGGTTGACTATGGTTGAAAATAGTTAACCATGGTTGACAATTGTTTTCCATGACACTAACCATGACCATGGTTAACGTTAGTAGACCTTCCTTGACTTTAGTTTACTATGGTTGGATATGGTTTAACATGACCTTCACTATGGTTGACCATGACCATGGTTGACTGTGGTTGACCATGGTTGAAAATGGTTAAGAATGTTTGACATTTGGTGTCCATAGATGACCATGGTTGACCATGACTATGGATGACATTCACATGTTTGACCTTAACTATGACTATGGTTGACCATTACCTTAACTATGCTTGACTATAGTTTACCATGACCAAGAGTATGGATTACTATGGTTGACCTTAACCATGGTTAAATATGGTTTTCCATGGTTGACTATGTATAACCATGGTTGAGTTTCATGTCGACCAAAGTTGAGTATGGTTGATCATGGTTGAATATGGTTGACCATGACCATGGTTGACTATGATTGACCATTTCCATGGATAACCTTCGTAGACCATGTGGAGATGGATATTGTGGGCCATGTTGGTTATGTTTAACAATGGTTTATTGTGGAACTACCACATTTCCATGTTGATCAGGTTTTGTTCATCACATTGCAACCTCAAATTTTGCTCATCACATGACATCGTAAGGTTATGGTCGTCACATTGCGATGTAGGGTTTTTGTTTGTCACATTATGGCATTGGAATAGGTTTGCCACATTCTAACAATGGGTTATGTTTGTCACATTACATCGTCTAGAAATGTTCATGACATTGCATCGTCGGGAAATATGTGTCTTGTTGCAATCTCAGGCCATGTTTGTCACATTGTGACATTGGATTATGCACATCACATTACAACAATGGGATATGTTCATCACATTGCAATGTTTGGAATTTTTTGTCGCATTGTGACATCAGGATATCTTCTTTACATTGTAATGTGAAGATATTTTCGAAACCTTGCGACTATAGGGATATGTTAATCACATTTCAACGTTCGTTTATGTTCAACACATTTCAGTGTTACTATGTTCGTCATATTGCATCACATTGCGACAATGGGTTATGTTCATTAGATTGTGACAATGGGTTATGTTTGTCACATTGTGATGTTTGGATATATTTGTCACATTGTGACGTTAGGATATATGTGTCACATTGCAATATGAGAATATGTTCAACACATTGCAACAACAGGGATATGTTCATCACATTGTGACATTACTATGTTTTCCATATTTCAATGTTACTATGTTTGTAACATTACGACATTACTATGTTCATCCCATTGCAACATTACTATTTTCGTCACATTGCAACATCTGGTTTTGTTCGTCATATTGCAATGCCTAGTTTTGTTCTTCATATTACAATGTTGGGTTATGTTGGTCAACTGACAAGGTTGGTTTATTTTTGACACATTACGGAAATGAAGTTTTGGCAAAGTTTTTTTAAAAAAATTCTAAGTGTTTCCTTTATCACTAAGATAGGAACTTTGAACTGATGTGATGTATTACAAAAAATGAAACTTAGGATTTTAATTTTTGTAAGGAGATTAATAGAAAATCATCTTGAAATTTATAGAGGATGATTTTCACTTGTTTTAAAGACATTGATAGAAAATCATCTTGAACTTTGTAGATGACGAATTATACTTTTTTTATGGACACTCATAGTAAATCTACCTCATTTATACTTGTTCTAAGGAGATTGATAGCAAATCATTTAATAATTTAGACTTGTTATAACAACATCGATAAAAATAATCTTGAATTTTGCATATGATGAGTTATACTTGTTCTAAGGACATTAATGCAAATCTACTTGATATATGTTACAAATGATGATTTATATTTTTTCTAAGAACATTTATAGGAAATCAACTGGTTTTATACTTTGCAATTGACAATTTATACTCATTCTAAGGACATTGATATAAAATCAATTTGAAATTTGTAGATAATGATTTATTATTTTTATAAGGACATTTAAGTACACCACAGATGGATCATAGAGTGTATACATTGCACCATGATACAAACTATGACCATTATACATTCATATATAATTTTTATATGATTTTATTTTTCACGGGTGGGAGAATTAACAAAGCAATTCTCCCACACACATTAAAATTTCATTAAAATCTACATATATAGAAAACTTTCATAAAAATACATATAGCTAAAAGAATAAATTGCAGACAAGAATTAAACCGTATTCGCAAACCATTAAAATAAACATAAGTCTTATGTGAATTTATATCCATGCCAATTTTACTTTTAGTTATATAATATATAGTTACAAAATATTTTTTATATAGCTATTTTTAAACATATAGACATTTTTCATATAAAAAAAAAACAAAAATATTGTTTATTACTAAAAACTAAAAATGTGGTTTATTACTATTATTTCATTAACAAATACTTATATAATATAAAAAAATAAAAAAATTGGTTTATACATATTATTTCATTAACAAATATTTTTAAAAATCTATATATAAAAAATTTGGAGTCTTTCTTAGGATTAGATATATTTACAAATTTGCAGTCTTTCTGAAGATGATATATATTTACAATTCAACTAGATTGAAATTATTTTTTTATTATTAAAATTGAATTAAAATTATGTTATTATTATCATTTTCTTATTATTATAAAATAAACCTCTCAACACATAACATTGTAAATTGGAATAAGCTCGGTGGTTTGGTTGGAGTGGTTGAGAGCTGTAAATTAGAAACAAGATCGTGCCATCCTACAAATGAGGAGAAGTGTCAACTCGAGGGTTTCTAGACATGTGTATTTTATCGGAAAAAACCATTATAAATTGGAATCAGTATATTTTAAAAAATCTAACTATAAAAAATTTGCAATTTTTCAGGATGAAATATATTTACAATTGTATTACAATTAAAGTGGATTAAAATTAAATTATTATTATTTAAATTGAATTAAATATTATTATTATTATTATTATTATTATTACTATTATTATAAAATAAAGTGATGAAACTTCAAGAATATTAAGTTTACAATTTTTTATTAATTTGAAATTCCAATACATCTTTTGAGTATCGACATTGATTTAAAATGAAACAAAACTACAACCAAATAGAATATGTTTTCTAAAAAAATAAGTAACTCATTCCATAATTGATATCAAAATTAACTCATTATTCCATAATTAATATCATATTGATAAAAGTACAAGTACATTCATCATGATAGTGGAGTAAAGTGTGTCTGTTGTGACACTAAAGTCACAGACCACCTGACTACAAAATATTATTTTATATTACCAAAGAGACTTCATTTAGAATCTCTCAATGACACCTCTTCAAGTGCTCTACAAGGGAGATTAAATGGTCTGCGAAACTAAGACTAATAATTCAACTAGTGTGTAAAAAACATGCATGTCGTAGTTAAAGTATACACCAAATCCTTTTCCATTCGTGTAAGGAAAAAATCTCTTAGATATAGAAGGGGTATAAATTTATTCAAGGATCCACAAAAACATTATGAAATCTGAAACCCTAACTCTAATATTTCCGTAATCCTAACCCTAATATGAATAACTCTAACTCTAATAAATTTAATTGGGTATTTTGTAAGAACATATCAAAAGACGACGCATTTGAAGTAGCACAAGAATCCTTCAATCAACCCCTAAAATTGTTTTAAAATATTCTCAAGTTTTTATTAAGTTGTTGATAGTATAGGGTCCAATGAACTAGGTAAATAAAGAAACATGATTGACCTATCCATCTCCCTTTTCCAAAATCTCTACACACATGCCTCCTGACTTTTGAAGCTTTGCAAAAATTAAGAAACCCCATAAAAAAACATAGCTTAACATTAACAATAATTTGTCTTCCATCAAGATAAATTGGCCTTCATAACTAAATGTGTGCCACCCATTGTGAATTGGGGAGACAAGGACATATGGAATAGATATTTCTAGTATTGTAGCATATGTTCTAGAATGACAGCAAGTTGGGAAGGTTTGCGCATGAATCAAATATGACACTAGAAGTTTGAGGTTGAAGCAAGGAGTAAACCTTAGTGTAAGGGTTCGTATAATATTCCAGGTCAATGATTAAATAACCCTAATCGTTAGTCCCTAGCCTAGGTGAAATTTGAAATGTCTCCCAAATGTGACATACAAAATTACCACACTGGCCATGCCACACTTCACATCCATAACAATTTGTCCAAAATGAAACTCTTCCCTAATATGAGACCTCAGATATGTAGAATTAATCCTTGTTAATCACCTAAATGGACATGGTAATAAGCAACCACATGCCATGTAGTGAAACTTAACCACACGGTGCAAGACTTTTTTGAAACATGTAAATTGGTAAAAGTAAAAAGTAAGTGTTAACCAAATGCCCTCTATATCTCACATCTATAGCCAATATTCTATTAAGATACTAGCTCTCTCAAAGGAGTGATTTTAAGCAACATTTTCATATTTTTTTAAACTCATGGAACCTCCTAAATCATCTCATAGCAAGGAGATTTCCCATAATGATTTGTACACATAGATATTATAGGAGCAACAAAAAATATTCTAGCAAAAAAACATATTTCATGAAAAAATAGAATAAAGTTATTTAAGAATTAAAGGAGAAGGTCCCTGATCGAAATTTTCACAATCCTTCATCTTCATCTTCTCCAGGAATGCACTAGAACCCTAAATTGGAATTTCCTTAATTTTTCGATGCAATTGGTAATTGGGTTACTGGATTAGAGTGTACTCTTCATATTTTAAATACAATAAGAAGCTTTTAGAGCATGATAATACTTCATTCACAATATGTCATCTCCAAGGGTTAGTAGCTTAATGGTAGGAAATGGTCCAACATTGATGGGTCAAGGACATATCTCTATGTGTATAACTCAATGATAACACTATCATACAAACTTTTAATGAAATTACCAGATGGAATAATTTGTGCATAGCTCTACATGAGTGTTTTTATCTCCCAGAATATAGTAAAGGTATATGGGAATGATGCCTTCAATTGTGGTAATTTTCCAGCCACATAGTGCACCAATATATTGAGGTGTTATACGAACTCTAGGTACAAATATCTATTTCTAATCCAGAGTAGGAATTGATTATCAAATTTAATTCTATTTTATTACAATGGTTTCATAATGAAGTGGATTTAATCTCTAGTGCATCTGTTTGCAAAGCCTTTAAAAATGATCCTCTAATAGAGAAGATATTGGGAAAGTGTCCATTAACTCCATGTTCTCCTTTTTATACAAATCCATCCCTTACCTCGAAAAATTTCCATTTTGCATCTCCACCTACAATTGATCACTATTGTATTTTTCATAATATTGCTTCACATAGTGTCAAAAATTTTCATTCCCTACAATGTTCACTTGTCATTATGTCTTTGTTTGTTGATTAGCATCCATATGCTCCTGATATATATCCTCAAGGACCAATTTATGTGGTCAACCCTACTGAACTATATTCTCATCTTGTTCTTATGGCTATCCATTCCACTCTAGCCGAGCAAGGGTCCCTCTTCACTCACAATTTTGAAGTTAAGGATTACATGATTAATTTGATCGTAGATAATGGGAGTTAAACGAATTTAGTCTCATATGCTCTCATGAAATCATTATACCTCCCTATAATTCCTCACCTAGAACCATAGTATCTAATATGGTTCAAAAAAAGTTCTATCTCATTGTTGATATCATAGACTTGACTGGACAAATTTTATATCGGCCCACTTTTACAAAATAAAATGGCATGTGATGTCACCCGCATTGACTTTGCAAAGTTAATTATAGGTACCCACTAACAACATGCTTATTTTTCAATATTATATCTGCACTAATTCATACAATATCACTAAGGATGATCACCCTTAATACTTTTGCTCCTCAACCACCTTTCTATTTAAGCCTCTCTTCGAGATTAATGCAATAATTCAGGTGGATCTCCATAAGGATTTTCACCTTTTGATTATCTTTGAATCCCAATATGATGATATCCATTCAAAGTCAAAATCTATGAAATTTCTTCTTACCTCTTATTAGGACATTTTTTCTTAACACCAAGGCTTGACCCCTTCATACCATATCCAACATGGCATCGATATTTTTGAATAATTGGGTTGGTTTTCATTAATGTCAACCATTGAAGAAAGTTTGGTAGAGAATTATGGTAGCACAAAGGTTTGGGTAATGGACCCAAGGTTGTTTCATGTATAATCATATTTGTTTTAATATATTTTAAGGTAATAATATTCTATATGGATAGTACATTTCATTCCATTTCCGGTGGTATGTGGAATGTCACATAACTCCTCACGGTTAGAGAGTTATGGCCATGAGAAGTTGGAGAACCCAGGTTTGGGTAATGGACCCAAGTTTGTTTGATGGATAATGGTACGAGTTTTGATATATTTGCAGGAAAGACTATTCTAGATGGATAGTACATGTCATTCCATTTCCAATGGTATGTGGAATGTCACATAACTCCTCACAGTAAGAGAGTTATGGCCATATGAAGTTGGAGAACCCTCATGAGTCATCTAGAAACCCCAAAAGGTCAAAGTAGTCAAAGTGGTTTAAGAGATTTTAGAAGGTAAATTATAAAGTGAAGTAATGAGTGTACTATAATTCAAAGTGAATACAAAATAAATTATTTAAATAATAAAGTTAATGGAGAAATTACTAAGTTGACAAGTAGTTAGAAGTGGGTTAACCCTAAAATAAGGAAAGTGGGTTAAGATGGTTAAAAGGTAACCCCTTGAGGAAACTACATGAAAGTATAAATAAGAGGCAAGGATCTCTCATTTTAATCACACTTGAGCATATTGAATATCTACAAGTGACTAAGGTAACCAAAGGATATATAAGCCAAATTTGAGGGAAGGTGAAGTAAAGAAGGTTGAAATTCAAGGGAGGATAAATTCTTTTGATGATGCTTTCTAAGGTATGTTATTTACAGGTCATCTCCCTATTTTTGAAATAAATTTTTTCTATAATGGTTCATATGTGAAATTGGGATTCCATTGAGGAAACATATCCAAGTAGCTGTGGTACAAATTTCAGCTTGTGGTTAGTTGTATTTTTGGAGTTACACTCCGTGGAAAATAGGGTTTGTGGCTAGTCCTGAAACTAGTCTAAAACAAGTGTTTCGGGTAAAAATGTCATAACATATCTGAATTCGGTAAGACCAAATGTTTTGGTTATAGTACAGTCTTTAGTCTTCTGTGTATAATTTTCAGATCCATACAACAAATATTCCGTGCGGGGAATGCTCTACAAGTCCTCTCTTTAGAATAAGCCAAAATTCAACAAGGTATGCCATTTTTGCTATAACTCCTTTTTTGAGAGGTTCCAACTAGTACACCTGGAGGAATTTCATAAAACAAACTGAAGAAAAGATTTTACTATTTTTAGATCTTTATTCATTATAGGTACATAGTTATGTTTATTTCAAGTTAGGGTTGTTGACTAATCCAAAACTAGTCATGTGAGACTAAAGTAAAGTTTGATGAAAATGATAGTCTTTTTTTTGTTAAAGTTAAGGAAGGTTTCCAGGTATGTGATCATATACACCAGGTCTATTACAGAGTTACAAATCAGATTTGTATGATGAAATTGATGAGGGATTTTGGTTGAGGTACTTTTTGGGTACATGGTTGAGACAAGTAGTTGATGAATTGGCACATACATGTAGTGTATAGTTGATGATGTTGGTACATATTGATGAGTCATAGTTTATGAGTAGTTGATACATGATTGGTACATACTTGGTACATGGTTTTAGGAACTTGTTAGTAGTATTTTTGACACATGGTGTATGGATGATGTAGCATACTTGTATTGGTATATTATTAGAAGCACATATTGATCGTGGTGATGATTATGAGTTGTTGTGTTATGCTTGGTTGATGCACATATTTGAGAGTTGTCTTGGTGAATAGATCTTATTTGGTTGATAATATTGATGAGACAGGTTGTTGTGATATGTTGTTTGGACAGGTTGTTGTGATAGGTTATTCATACAGGTTTGGTGCATGGTTGATGCACTTGTTCATGGTACAGGTTGAGGTACAGTTTGGTCCATGGTTGATGCACTTGTTTATGGTACAAGTTGATTATAAGTTGTTTAGTACATGTCAGTGCCTAGTTGACTCACTTGTTTTTGGTACAGGTTGATTAGAGGTTGATGTACAAGTTGATGCATGGTTCAAGTTATTGGTACAAGTTGTTTGGTGCAGGTGGATTGGTACAGGTTTACAGCAGTATATCTCACAGTGATAGTGTGATAGTGGTTCCATCATTCTACTTATACGTCAGGGTGGTTGGATGGGGAAAGGAAAGGTGGTTGTAGCCACCTTCCGATTGTAGCCACGGAACATAGGGGGTTGTAGCCTCCTTTTGGTTGTAGCCAGAGAATTGGGGATTTGTAGCTTCCCTTAGGTTGTAGCCTGAGAAACTAGGGGGTTGGAGCCTCCTTCCAGTTGCAGCTGGAAAACAAAGGAAGTTGGTTCTTCCAATGAATGTAATTATTGAAGACATATAAGAAAAATCATTATGCAGTTTTCTCCCGATTTGGGTTTCCATGTAAAAACACTGGTTAACTGTGTATGTGTATGATTTCTCATTTGTTCATTGTTTATCTATTCTTCAAGTATTGATGATAATTCTACATTGATATTATATGGTTAAAAAGTATTAATTTTCTTTATTACTGATTCACCCCTCTCTCAGTAATCCAACAATTGGCATCAGAGCAGGTTCCTTCAGAATTAATTTTAACCACTGAAAGGTAGATCATGGAGATAAACAACATGTATAAAAATGGAATACCATAGTTTGATGGAAAAAATTATGTATTTTGGAGCATAAGGATGAAGACATATATACAGGCACATAGATTTGAAATTTGGAAATCAATTATAGATGGATACAAAGAAACAACAGTTCCTTCGAAAAATGAAAAAGAAATGAAACTCGGTCAGAATAGTTCCAAAGCCACAAATTCACTTCTGAATGGTATTGGTGAATCAGTATTCACGAAAGTTGCACATTGTAAATCCACTAAATATATTTGAGACAAACTTCAAAATATTTATGAAGGATATTCAAAAGTCAAAGAAACAAATCTCCAAAATTATAGAGGCCAGTTCGAACAACTAAAGATGAAGGAAGATGAGAATATTGCATCTTACTTTTTACGAGTTGATGAAACAATAAATGCAATCATAGGATTGGGAGAATAAATCAAAGAATCTGTAATTGTTCAAAAGGTAATAAGATCTCTTCCTATGAGATTTGACCCTAAGATATCAACACTAGAAGAAAGAGAAGATCTAAAATCAATAAGCATGTACAAACTACATGAAGACTTCACATCATATGAAATGAGAACTAAACATGAAAATCTAGATGTAAAAGAAGTAGTCTTCAAAGCATCTAAAATGTCAAAGAAAAAGGGAAAACAAAAGGAAAAAGAACATAGCAGGAGCAGTGACATCTTGAAAGATGATGAAGAAGTGGCCAACTTTGTCAGAAGATTAAACAAGGGAACCAATGACAGATATACGGGTAAGCTTCCTTTGATTTGTTTTAATTGTGATGGTATTGGTCATTTTGCTAACAAATGTCCTCATAAGAAAAATATGAGAAATGATGAAGATTACTCAAATAGAAAAAAAAACATATAAAGGAAAAAGAACCACAAAGAAATTTTTCAAGAAAAACTTATGCACCAAAGAATACATCTCATCATCAGATGAAGATGAATTCAGTGACAGTGAGACAGAAAGATTTCTATTCATGGTAGTATAAGACTCTGATAAAGAAGAAACCAAAAGAAGAATATGAAGAGGCTAAAGAAGAATATGAAGAAGCCGAAGAAGAATATGAAGAGGAAGAAGTTGACTACTGAGAAAAAATATTGTGTGCCATAGAAGTTATCAAAAGAGAAAAGAAGAAAAAAACGAAGCTACAAGCGGAACTAGACAAGAAAGAAGACATCCAACAACTAGAACAAATGATCACAAATTTGAAGGTTCAAATAGAAGAAGATAAAAGAATTGAAGAAGAACTTAATGAACAACTAGAAGGAAGAGATGGGATCATTGGAAATTTGGAAGTAGAAATTGTCACATTAAGAAAGGATATTCAAAAGAAAAATATTCATATCAACTCAAATGTTTTGGATTACATTATCAGTAGTCAAAAACCTCATCATGACAAGTCCGGACTTGGATATAATCAGACGAAAACGGGATCAATCTCCAAAACAAAATAACAAGAAAAATATCCAAAAAGCTATGCAGAAACAATCAAAGGGGATATGAAGGTATAAAAAGGAAACTATAGGGACACTCCTCCACTGAGAATATTAATATTTTAGAGTTAACGACTGACAGAAACATATAGGAATCAAAAAGAAGAAGGATTCACAAGAGTACCTCCTTTCAAAAGATCTTCAACTCCTAGGTATCAAACTACCTTTTTTGGTTTACGTTATGCATGTAATAATTTTGGACATAAAGTTGTGAATTGCAAAGCTAACAAAAGGAACATAAACAAATTTTAATGTCACACACCAGAGGGTTATCCAAGAAGGCCTAGTGAAACACAGAGAAGGAGTTACAACAAGTTTGAATCTTTGAGCACTAAAGTGGAATGATACAAGTGTAACAAATTTAGACACATGGCCAAAGATTGCAGAATGATAGTCCCTCGTAGAGAACCACAACAGAACAAAAAAAATCACAGACATGAACCTCAGAAGTGGACATGGATAATAAATCAGAATTAGTATAGCAATGAAGAATGCACACTCGCTCTACAATCTAAGAAGAAGAAACGTGGTTGGTATGTTGACAGTGGTTGTTCAAAACACATGACAGGTGATAGAGACAAGTTTCTTACATTAAGAAAGGAAAGAGATGGATTAGTATCCTTCGGAAATGATTATTCAACTAAAATCATTGGAAAAGTCACAGTCATAATTGGGAACAAGAATACCAAGGCAAAAATTGTTCTACTAGTAGAAGATATGAAACATAATATTGTAAGTGTTAGTCAAATGTGTGACCAAGGTCATATAGTTACTTTCGATTCACAAAAGTGGGAGATAAGAAAAGAAGGTTCAGGAAAATTGATTTCAATAGCTGCAAGAACTTCAAGAAACATATATGTACTAAGTGAAATTGGAAATGAAAAGTGTTGTCTAGGAAAGGAAGATGAAAGTTAGCTATGGCACAGAAGAATGGGTCACATACACTTTGATAACCCTTTCAAAGTTAGCAAAAACAAAGAAGTTAGAGAAATTCCCTATATTATGAAACCAACCAATACTTTATGCAATCGTTGTCAACAAGGAAAGCAAGCAAATACCATGTTTAAATCAAAAGAATAATCAATGACAAGACCACTGGAAATTGTGCATACTGATCTAGTTGGACCAAATACAACAAAGGGTTTAAAAGGTGAGAAATAATTTATGTTATTAGTTGATGATTATACAAGAATGAATGTAGTTTTCTTTCTTAGGAATAAGTCAGAAGCTTTTGAAAACTTCAAGATCTACAAGGAAATGGTTGAAAATGAAATGTATTCAAAAATCAAATGTTTGAGATATGATAATAGAGGAGAGTTCACTTAAAAGGAATTTATGGACTATTGCAGCAGGGATGGAATAAAAATGAAATTATCCGTTGCTAGGCTCGAACAAGACAGTGAAAGCAATGGCTCGAAGAATACAGTGAAAGAAATAAAGAACATGACAGAAAGAACAAGACAGTGAAAGCAATGGCTCGAACAATGTTAATGGATTCCAAATTGATAGATATCTTTTGGACACATGTAGTGCATACAGTGGTTCACATTCAAAATAGAGTATTGCTCAGAAAAACCACTCACAAAACTCCCTATGAGCTATGGATAGGAAGACCAACAAATGTGAAGCACTTCAGAGTATTTTGGAAGCAAACGGTAGATCAGAAGAGAAGATGGAATAATGTGAATGTTTGAATCTCATGTGGACAAAGGAGTACCTGTTGCGTACTCAAGTACAAGGAAATCATACACGTGTTACAATTTGAGGTTGAACAAAGTTGTGGAAAGAATCAATGTAACAATTGATGAAACAGGTGGATGAGAATTAAAGGAAGAGGAAAATGAATCCATGGAAGAACTTTATGAAGAAGAAGTAGAAGATGAAGAAGAAGTAGAAGTGGAAGATGAAGAGGATCAGACAGAAGTAGAAGAGAAAGTTCAGCAAGTGCCTCCAAAGACACCTATCAAATGGGTACACAAGAATCATCCTTCAAATCAGATTATCAGAAACAAAGATGCAAGAGCTGAGACTAGAAGAATAATTTGTTCACTGGAACAAACACACTTAGCACTCTCATCTATGATTGAAACAAACAGTTTTGAAGAGGCCAGCAATGATGAATTTTGGAATAAGGAAATGGATGAAGAATTGGATCAAATAGAGAAGAATGACACTTGGGAATTGGTTCCAAGACCAAAGAATAAGAATGTGATTGGCACAAAGTGGGTATTCAGAAATAAATTGAATAAAGATGGACAGGTTACAAGGAATAAAGCTAGATTGGTATGTAAAGGATACACACAGGTTGAAGGAATCGACTTTGAAGATACATTTTCTCCAGTTTCCAGAATGGAAGTAATACGATTGCTCCTAGCTTATGCATTCTCCAATAATATTAAAGTGTATCATATGGACATGAAATCATATTTTATGAATGGGGAACTTGAAGAAGAAGTCTACGTTGAACAACCAGAAGGATTTCAGTTGTCAGAGAATGTATATTATGTGTGTAAATTGAAGAAGGACTTGTATGGTCTAAAAAAGGATCCTAGAGCATGGTACTCTAGACTGGATAAATATCTACAACAGGAAGGGTTTAGAAAAGGAACTATAGACAACAACCTCTACATCAAGGTAACTCAAGATAGTATTTTATTAATTGAAGTTTATGTTGATGATATTATTTTTGGAAGTACTGATGACAGGTTAAGCCAAAATTTTGTAAAGGATATGCAGAATGAATTTGAAATGTCATTACTTGGAGAACTATCCTTCTTTCCGGCTCTTCAGATATGTCAAAGAAATGAAGGAATTTTTATTTCTCAAACTAAGTATATCAGAGAAATGCTAAAGAGTTTTGGAATGGAATATTGCAAACATGTTACCACTCCTATGCAAACCAGATGCAAGTTGAGCAAAGATGATGATTCAAAGTCTATAGATCAGAGGAAATATAGGTCAATGATTGGTATATTACTATATGTGACAACATCCATACTAGATGTAATGCAGGAAGTTGGATAGGTGGCACGATTTCAATCAACACCAAAGTAATCACATGTATTAACAGTGAAGAGGATTTTCAGATATATCAAAGGAACAAAAGAGTTTGGATTATGGTATCCAAAAGGAAATGATCTATCACTTATTGCCCACATAGATGCAGATTGGGCAGGTTGCATTGAAGACCGACAAAGCACCAGTGATGCAGGAGCATCGCCCACATTAAGCGAGCCAGCGTGGAGGCACCAGACAGCTGGACAACCAGCTGTGCGCACATTTTGAATTTTCCCTTGAAGCTGATGCGCCAAACATAAATGTGGCAATTAAATGTAGGCGCACTTGTATAATGTAGCGGACCTTGAGCAAGTCGCTCTCATCCTGAAGTAGATGGAGGCATTTATGTAATTAAATGTAAGGCAGATAGAATTTTAATTCTAGATCAGACAGTTTTAGAGCACAAGAGAGAAATAGGATATAGACACCCTCATTGTGTATTGTAACAGTTTATTGAAACCGGAATAGCAAGATAAGCAAAGAGCTATGTAAGAACACCCATGTACAGATATTTGGATTAATAAAAAGAGGTTGATTCAAATTCATGGTTTTGTGTCTGTTCTCTGTGTATTCATGTTGAATGATATGCTCATGAATGTTTGCTTCATGTTATGCATTTTCTTTATTGCTATGTATATGATTTCATGGTTTGAGATTGAAGTCAGAAAGGAAGTAAGAATGAGTTTCAATTGTTTCTCTATCTGAGCAAGAGTTCCTGCAAGGAGTGCAGTTGAAGTTGTTCACAAGGAGTGCGTTGACAGAAGGCTTAGATAGTTTAACTCTTGTTCTCATTCGCCCAGAAGTGCATTTGGGTTACAGGAGCCGTGCAAGGAGTGCACATGCCAAGTGAAGTCTCAGGGTTGCGAACCTGAGTGAAGACTTTGAAAGACTACTGCTGCAGGAGTGCGCAGAGTCAAAGACTTCAGGACTGGAAGTGTTTGAGAGTTTTCCGCAAGGAGTGCATGAAAAGGGTTTTCTTTTCCGAGGACTTGAGAGTCTTGGAAAAGCTCAGGAAGGATAAGGCCTTTAAACTGTAGAAGAACAACACAAGGGAAGTTGCGACTGAAGGTATTCAGGAAGGCGTCGTAAGTTAGAGTGTAGGAGGAACAACTTGGGGAGGAACACTTAGTTCACATGCAGATCCACAAGGAAGAACAGACGGTCAAAATTCTCCAAGGAGGATTCGCGAAATTTCGTGAGCTGTCAGATCTCACAGAAGAGCTGGTAGGATACGACAGGTATTCTGGAAGTCAAAAGATCAAGAGGGATAGAACCGTTGATCCAAGGCAGCGAAGGCCATTGGATTCACATGTAGCATCGTGTATCGGGGTTTCGTGGGTTGAAGTCCCATGAATATAGCAACAGGAATCATTAATTGCGATATCTTGATGGCTAAAGGATAGTGTGGGGGCCACAGGAGTTGGTGAAGTGGACAGGTGGCACACCATTTTGGGTTTTCGCGGCGAGAAGTCCTGAAACATACATATCAGGATTCGCGATATTGCGAACTCTGAAATGCCGATGGAGTGAAGGCATTGAAAGGTCAAACTCGCGCGTGAGTTGGAGTTTCGGCATATCAGGTATCGGGAGTCAGGGAAACAAGTTGTCTGATGTCGTGAGTTCCGAAATCGCGATAGGAGAAACCCCGATAGGAAAAAGTCAGCATTGACTAGTTGTCGGGTTTCAGGGATTCAAGAGACCTATGCCCGACCTTTCGATTCGCGAAGTCGTGAATTTCGATCTCCCGATTGTAAAGAGGGGATCCCATGAGGATTGTTGTGGGTTTAGATTTCCTGATAGGGAAATAGAAGAACTTTAGAGTTCTTCGGGACGAGGAAGAAAAGAAAGATCTTGTGCGGGTGTGGACCTTTCAACCCGTGGGTTGTGAAGGGAGCGTACGTCTACATCAAGTGGTATCAGAGTGGACCTTTCAACCTGCTAGAAAACCAGTGACGCAACTCACATTGTGAACCTGTTTTTCAAAGAAGTCATTCGACTTCACGGCTTACCCATAAGCATAGTTACAGACAGGGATACGAAGTTCGTGGGACACTTCTGGAGGACATTGTGGAAAAAGATGGGGACTAACTTGGCGTTTAGTTCTGCTTATCATCCTCAGATGGATGGATAGACAGAAGTGGTGAACAAAAGTCTGGGAGACTTACTAAGAAGCTTGGTGACAGAACACCATAGCCAGTGTGACAATATATTTCCACAAGCAGAGTTTTCATATAATGACTCAGTGAACAGAAGCACAGGGCAAAGTCCATTTTGTATTGTATATGGCATGCAGCCGAGAGGAGTTTCTGAACTGAGGGATTTAGAATAGACTGCGACTAGGAGCGCTAGTGCAGAAGAGTTCGTAGAAGCGATGAGGGAACTTCACAGCTAGGTGAAGAAGCGATTGTAGAACTCAAGTCAGGAGTACAAATGCAGAGCATATCAGCATAGAAGACAACGTTAGTTTGAAGTTGGTGACTTGATTCTGGCACATTTGAGAAAAGAAAGGTTCCCGAGAGGAACATACAATAAGCTGAAGATGAAGAAAATTGGACCATGTAGGGTCTTGAGAAAATTTGGGGCAAATGCTTACGAGATTGAATTACCGGATGGAATAAGAATTTCTCCGATATTCAATGTCTCAGATTTGTACCCATATAAACCTGAGGAAGCAGGAGCAGAAAATGAACATCCAGAGGTGCAGTGGCAAAAACAGATGCCAATTGCAGAAAAGCTGCAGATGGAGCGCATACTGGATAAAAGAGTGGGTAAGAAGACCGGGAGAAAGGAATACTTCGAGTATTTGGTCAAGTGGAAGGACCATCCAATTGAAGATGCCAGCTAGGAGAATGAAGCAGAAATTCAAAGGCATGGACAGATCGTGCACGATCTCATGGACAGGAGCCCATGAAAATTTTCAAGCAAGGAAGTATGATGCAGGAGCATCACCCACATCAAGCGAGCCAGCGCGGAGGCACCGGAAAACTGGACAACAAGCTATGCGCACATTTTGAATTTTCCCTTGAAGCTGATGCACCAAACATAAATGTGGAAATTAAATGTAGGCGCACTTGTATAATGTAACGGACCTTGAGCGAGTTGCTCTCGTCCTTAAGTAGATGGAGGCATTTATGTAATTAAATGTAAGGTAGATAGAATTTTAATTCTAGATTAGATAGTTTTAGAGCGCAAGAGGGAAACGAGATATAGACACCCTCATTGTGTATTGTAACATTTTATTGAAACATGAAGAGCAAGAGAAGCAAAGAGCTATGTAAGAACACCCATGTACAGATATTTGGAATAATAAAAAGAGGTTGATTCAAATTCATGTTTTTTTGTCTGTTCTCTGTGTATTCATGTTGAATGATATGCTCATGAATGTTTTCTTCCTGTTATGCATTTTCTTTATTGCTGTGTATATGATTTCATGGTTTGAGATTGAAGTCTGAAAGGAAGTAAGAATGAGTTTCAATTGTTTCTCTGTCTGAGCAAGAGTTCCTGCAAGGATTGCAGTTGAAGTTGTCCACAAGGAGTGCGTTGACAGAAGGATTAGATAGTTTAACTCTTGTTCTCATTCGCCCAGAAGTGAATTTGGGTTATAGGAGCCGTGCAAGGAGTGCACAGGCCAAGTGAATTCTCAGGGTTGCGAACCTGAGTGAAGACTTTGAAAGACTACTGCTACAGGAGTGTGCATAGTTGAAGATTTCAACACTGGAAGTGTCTGAGAGTTTTCCGCAAGGAGTGCGTGAAAAGGGTTTTCTTTTCCAAGGACTTGAGAGTCTTGGAAAAGCTCAGGAAGGATAAGGCCTTTAAACTACAGAAGAACAACACAAGGGAAGTTGTGACTGAAGGTATTCAAGAAGGCATCGTAAGTTAGAGCACAGGAGGAACGGCTTGGGGAGGAACACTTAGTTCACGTGCAGATCCACAAGGAAGAACAGACGGTCAGAATTCTCCGAGGAGGATTCACGAAATTCTGTGAGCCGTCGGATCTCGCGGAAGAGCTGGTAGGATACGGTAGGTATTCCGTATGTCAAAATCTCAAGAGGGATAGAACCGTTGATCCAAGGCAGCGAAGGCCGTTGGATTCACACGTAGCATCATGTATCGGGGTTTCGTGGGTTGAAGTCCCGTGAACATAGCAACAGGAATCGCGAAATCGCAAAACGCAATATCTTGACGACTAAAGGATAGTGTGGGGGGCACAGGAGTTGGTGAAGCAGACACGTGGCACACCATTTCGGGTTTTCGCGGCGAGGAGTCCCGAAACATACGTATCAGGATTCATGATATTGGGAACTCCGAAATGTCGATGGAGTGAAGGCATTGAAAGGTCAAACTTTCGCGTGAGTCGGAGTTTCATCATATCGGGTATCGAGAGTCAGGGAAACGAGTTGTCTGACATCGCGAGTTCCGAAATCGCGATAGGAAAAACCCCGATAGGAAAAAGTCAGCGTTGACTAGTTGTCGAGTTTTGGGGATTCAAGAGACCTATGCCCGACCTTTGGATTCGTGAAGTCGTGAATTCCGATCTCCTGATTGTAAAGAGGGGATCCCATGAAGATTGTTGTGGGTGTAGATTTCCCGATAGGGAAATAGAAGAACTTTAGAGTTCTTTGAGCTGAGGAAAAAAAGAAAGATCATGTGTGGGCGTGGACCTTTCGACCTGCGGGTTGTGAAGGGAGCGTGCGTCTGCATCAACCAGTGGAGAAGCTTTCTACTTGGGTGAGTGTTTAGCATCATGGTTAGTCAATAAACAATCATCAATATCCTTATCTATAGCCGAGGTAGAGTATATTTCAATAACAACATGTTGTACACATTTTCTATGGATGAAACAAACTGTAACAAATATACAGGTTGAGTATGATGAGACCATTCCAATCTATTTTCATAATACAAGAACCATCAATATCTCAAAGAACTCGGTGATGCACTCCAAGACGAAGCACATTCCAATAAAGTATCACTTTTTACAAGAACAGGTTGTAGAAAAGAACATTAGAGTTGAATATGTGGGCACAAAACAACAAGTGGCATACAGCTTTACAAAACCTCTTCCAAGAGAATACTTTGAGTATCTTCGCCAAAGACTCGGAGAAACTTCTACTACAAAATGAATTCTTTTGAATGATTATCTTATATGTCTTAGATCTACACGAGGACGCACCATAAAGAGGACCATTTAGGTCAAGAGATTAGTTTTAGCAAGAGTTCAGTCATGGGGATTATCCCCAAGGACAATACAGTTAGGATGAGAAGCCCTATATGGAAAGATACCTTTTCCATTGATGACAAAGGGGGAGATATTTATCAGATGCAAAGAATAGAGGCATGATTCCAAGGGGAGAGATGGTCACATGGGGAGCATGAGTCATATGACTTCAGTATTGCATCAGAGTGTTTCCATCAATGCCAAATGGGGAGATTGTTTATTAATTGGGTTGGTTGTCATTTATGTCAACCCTTGAAGAAGGTCTGGTAGTGAATTCTAGTAGCACAAAGGTTTGGGTAAAGGACCCAAGGTTGTTTCATGTATAATTGTATGAATTTTAATATATTTCATAGTAATGCTATTCTATATGGATATTACATGTCATTCTTCTTCCATTGGTATGTGGAATGTCACATAACTCCTCACGGGTAGAGAGTTATAGCCATGAGAAGTTGGAGAACCCAGGTTTGGGTAATGGACCCAAGTTTGTTTGATGGATAATGGTATGACTTTTTATATATTTGCAAAAAATAATATTATATATTGATAGTACATATCATTCCATTTCCAGTGGTATGTGGAACTTCACGTAATTCCTCACGGTTAGAGAGTTATGGCCATGTGAAGTTGGAGAACCCTCATGAGTCATCTAGAAGCCCCAAAAGGTCAAAGTAGTCAAAGTGGTTTAAGAGATTTTAGAAGGTAAATAATAAAGTGAATTGATGAGTGTACTATAAGTCAAAGTGAATACTAAGAAATTATTTAAATAATAAAGTGAATGGACAAATTACTAAGTTGACAAGTTGTTAGAAGTGGGTTAACTCTAAAATAAGGAAAGTGGGTTGCATCTGGAAAACAAAGGAAGTGGGTGCTTCCAATTAATGTAATTATTCAAGACATATAAGAAAAATAATTTTGTGGTTTTGTCCCACTTTGCGCTTCCACGTAAAAACATAGGTGTATTGTGTATGTTTATGATTGCTCATTTGTTCATTGTTTATCTATTCTGCAATTATTGATGATAATGCTACATTGATATTATATGGTTAAAAATAATTAAATTGCTCTATTACTGATTCACCCCCCTGTTAGTAATCCAACATATATTTTCCTTGAAACCCCTCTTATCAACACATCCTTTATGTAGAGCTTTCACATTGAAAGGTCAAAGTATGTGCCCCCTAATAATAATTCAAAGCACTAGATCCCTTACTGGTTACATCATCCTCCTTTAAGTTGTGCACAAAACAACATTCATATTACTCTTATTAGGATGTATTATAGAGCTTTGAAATGGGGATCTAGAAAAAGTAAGCAATCCTTGGATGATATTTCATTGGTTCTACTAATGGTGAAAAAAAAATGAGGAACGTGACCACTAGGGCTCATATTTTACTTGAAGAAGTTTGGACTATGAAATTTGAAGTGGATGAAAAACACACTAATGACTATCTTTCATGTTTTATGGAATATTTTTCTAAATTTCATTTGTATCAAATTCAAGGATCTAGATGAGAAATCATTTGGTATTGTACCTTTTGGCATTTAGAGCATTTTCGTAGTACTTGCTAGCAGGATATTGGAATTTAGTATTGTTTTCATTGAACAATCCACAAGTTCTAGACAATCAACACTTATATGGTAGAACACAAGACATCACATTCCAATTGGTATAGTGGGGACATTGTGCGCTGAAGCCATGAGGAAATGTTTTTGAATAGGAGGGAAGGTGAAGTGGATCATAATAATTTAAATATCTATTAGAGAGTGGATCACTTGGGATTTATTTTATGGATGAACAATGATAGGAATTTCCATGATTTTTTACTGTTTTTTATGATCGTGATGTTATGATGTTACCTAGTCCTATTTAATTATGTTGACAAAAGGCTATGTATTTGATAAATATGCATTATATTTCTTATAATAGTATCTCCTGATGTGATAACATCACATAATTGCATGGAAATATTTATGCTAAGATGTTTTATTATGACATGTGTGAGCATGTAGAGATGAAAATAATGTGGTATTCTTATGATGACAAGCGAGAGTTATCTTTTGGATTCTTTCTTTGATATATTAATACCATGACTAATGAAGTGATTGCATGTTGTGTGTTTGTGATTTTCAGGTTATCCACCAGTGGGCCTAGAGGGATGGTTCATTTGCATGTTGTGAGGTGGTGATTATCAGGCTATCCACCAGTTCACCTAGAGGGCCAATTTATTTCATGATATCATGGGAGACCATAACCACGAAGGAGAATATTACAATGTAACGTCTTATGAGTAGGGGACAACTTAATATATTATTCATGCCAATATTTGTATTCCTTGCATTAGATTTTTGATGTAGAAGTCCCAAAGAATGGTTGGAGCATTGCTTAGTGATGGTTTTGTGGGATTGGACTTTGGTGCTTGGTGTTGTACCTGACTGTTATGGAGGGAGTTTAGGATGGCCTTCTGATATTCTTGGTGTAAGTGAGTATCTATCTAGATGTCTTCTTGGAAAAATGAGGTCTCAAGCCTTGGGGATCCTGATCGATCTCTATACTTTAAGCACAATTACAAAAGTTGGGAAGGACAACTACAAAGTACTCATGCTTCCTCGATGTTGTGATGTTGACCTTTGGTTCCTATTGTAGTCACTTGGGTCGCTTGTACTAGTCTCGCATAGGGTGTTGTGGAGGATAGGGTGTGGTAATTAAAATTATCTAAGTAACATAATCAAAGTGACATCGAGATGAAGTTCCTTGCAAGAGGGGATTATGTCATGGCCCCACATTATTATTAGTATCATTAAATAAATTATAATAATATCAAGAATATAATAACTCTCCTAAAATGATCATAATAAATACTTATAAAAATAAATAATGGTAAACAAGTATAGAAAAACTATCCTAAGGGGGTCATAATAAGTACTTATCATGGATATTTGGGTAATCAAAGAAAATGGTAAAATATGTAATGAAAATATATGAAAAAACCCTAAAGATATAACAAATAGTTCAAGTGAATCCAAGGAATGGACTTCTGGGATTGATGAACCATGATAGGAATTTCCATGATGTTTTTTTTATTTTTTATGATCATGATGTGATGTGGTGCCATTTAATTATGTTTATGAAAGGGTATGTCTTTGATAATGATGAATTATATTTCTCACGATAGTATCTCCTGAGGTGATGACCTCGTGTAATTGCATGGAAATATTTTTTCTAGGATGTTTTATGGTAAGATGAAAATAATGTGGTATTCTCATGATGAAATGTGAGAGTTATCTTGTGGATTCTTTCATTAAGATATTAATATTATGACAAAAGTAGTGATTGCATGTTTTGAAATAGTGATTGTTAGGTTATCTACCAGTGCACCTAGAGGGCCAACTTATTTTCATGTTGTGAGGTTGTGATTATTAGGTTATCCAGTAGTGGGCCTAGAGGGTCATTTTATTTGGAAGGGATTCTCCATGCCATCCATGGATTCCTTCAGTGGAAATGCCATTTCTGGCGGGACGTCTCTTGTGCATCCCACGTTGGGAGTCAGTCCCTCCGTGGGAAGTAACGACAGTTCCAGCAGATCGATCCACCTCGGCCAATCCTGAAGCTATAAAAAAGGCTTGATTTTGGAAATATTAACATGCGTGGAGAGGAAGGAGACTTTGTGCTCGTGGATTGTGAGAGCCTTTGAGAGCTCTAAGAAAGGATTTATGTGGCCTTGGGCTAACCATGGAAATAGCAGGAAGTGAAGCTTCTTCTTTCCATTGTGACCGTCCATTATAAACCTCCCTATCTGGAATGGCAGTATAGAGAGATGTAATCTATGGTTCGTCCATCATGGACTATATAAAGAACATTGTACACACCGACCATTCTTACAAGGCTTTGAATCGTATGGCATTATTATATCTTCAAAGGGAGATATCTTATATTCTAATAGTTTATAAGTATAAAATAATTTCAACTATGAATGGTTATAAAATAGGTTGAATGGTTCTAAAATATGTTCACTTGCTAAGTGAAAAATATTTTAACCTATTTTTAACAATCACATTTAAATATTTTAACATATTTTTAACAATCACATTTAAGAGGATAGATTGGATAGTTAGTAGTGATAATCACATTTAATTAAAATGAAGCTATGATTTGTATTAACCATGAGTGTTGTTAATTGGCAATCTGCATATGTGGGGATGATTAATAAACGGTGAATGTAATAATTAATTTAAAGTATTAATATATCAATGTAATGTGTTAATTAATTAATGCATTAATAATGTGATATATTAATTGTTGCATTGACATGCTTAGATTCATTTAGGGATACCACATGTCATTTAAAAGGAATTGAATACACTTGAATACACTTGGTGAGGGTAACAATCATTTCTCCCAATCACCCAAACTACATTCAAAGACCAATACTTTATTATTATATTAAACAATAATACTTTATCAATGCATTAATTAATTAACTAATACTTTAAAGAATTATTTTAATAACTTATTATTACTTTATTAGTGTATTAATACTTTATTAATGTATTATTGTAATAATCAATGTATTAATACTTTAATATTGTATTAATTAATTAATACATTACATATGTAATGTATTAATAGTACATCTTTACATAAATATATTAAAATAATAATACATTAATGATGTAATAATACATTGATGTGATATTGTATTAATGTCTTAATACATAAATACATTAATGTATAATGTAATGTATTATTATAACATATTAATTAATTAAGGTATTATTAATTAATGTGTTGTTAAAGTATTAAAACAATAATAAAGTAATACATTATTAAAGTATTAATAATTTAAAAAGTATTGAAGTAATATTAATTAATATATTAATAAATATTAAGACATTAAAAAAATGTATTAAAGTATTAATAATACATTAATATTTTAAAGTAATAAAGTATTAGTACTTCATTAATAAAAAAAATACATTAATAATACAATATTAAATTATTAAATAAATACAAAATATTTACCATGACCATGAGCATGGTTGACAATGATAGACTATGGTTAGTGATGAGTATGGTTGACCATTACGATCGTTGACTATGGATGTCCATGATCATGATTGATTATGGTTGACCTTGACCATAACTAACCCCAATTGACGATGACCATGACAATGACTATGGATGATCATGAATATGGTTGACCATGACCATTACAGTGGCTATAACTAACCACAAATGACCATGCCCATGAGTATGGTTGACCATGGATGATCATTGTAGACCATGGTTGTCAATGATCAATGCCATGGTTAAATGTGGTTGATCTCAGTTTACCATGAGCATGGTTAATTATGGTTGACCATGGCAATGACCATGACCATGGCTAACTTTCATTGACTATGGATGACCTTGACTTAGGTTGACTATGGTTGACAATGGTTAACAATATTTGAGAGTTTTTTTTTATGGGACAAAGTCTCCAAAGGATCTCACTGAGCATATCAGTAAGATCTCCCTAGGATCTTCCCTTGATCCTAGATCTAAAGGGGGTGATTTCTATGGTTTTCCTAGATCTGCATACCTCCCTTGAGGTTGTCGTTCGTATCTCTTGCCTATCTCAGTCTTGAAACTCTAGCTCCAAGATCCACAACCTGCTTCTTGTATACAAAAGACAAGCAACCTTTCTACCTCTCTACTTGGGAGTAGAATCCTAGATCTAACTTAGTTCTAATAAGATATATAAAGAGATGAATCAAATCTAAACATTTGCATAATGGAATACAAAAATATCAGGGGAAATCCAATGATCTGTTGATAACATAAGATAAATTACATCAATTCATACATTGAATGTTGATGCTTCCTCCTAGTTCCAGGCTCTCGATGCTCCTTCTTAGCCTCTTTATATTCTCTCTCTATTTTGATATCATAAACACCCTCAAAACTCTCCTCCCCATCTCTTTGATTTGGCCCTCTTCTTATAGTATTTTAGAAGAGATTGGAGATAGGCTTCATGACATGTGAAATAGGTGGATACAAGTGATGGATAGCTTGATAACATGCGAACTAAGAAATTATGAGTCATAAGTAGGCTTGATGACATGTGAACTAATCAATTTCATGTCATGCACAAGTTTCTTTCTTAATTATGAGCTTTTCCGAACCTATTATGAAGTTTTTCTCTATAATGATATTTTTTCTCAAGTTTCATTCTCAATTATGAAATTTTTCCAACTCACTATGAACTTTCTTTTCAATTATGAGTTTATTCTCAACTATGAAAGAATTCTTATTTCATAATTATGAAATTGTGACAAAATAATTATTTCCTTGTGAAATAATTATGAGAATTTCACTCAATTAAGTAATTCTAGCCTCATAACATCTAATAACATGCTTTCACAACCTATGGTGGAAAATACAAGTATAAAATATACCCCCTAATGTGTGAGGTCAAGAAAGGAATGAATGGTCGAAACATATTAAAAACATTCATGGTGACGAGTGGCCTAAGGAAGGAGCTTGGATACCAAGGAACCAGTGAGTACCTGCAATCAAAAATCAAGGATGAGAGCATATATAGATCAATCCCCTAGGTAGACATACTCAGATTCTGACTGAGCATGGATTCCAAACAATACGTTTTGGATCCATGATATGAAATGCTATACCATGGCCATGAAATAATACAGAGTGGATCCATGTCATCAATAAGACCATAGCCATGAGACAATACAATGTGGATCTACGTCATGAACTCAATCATAGCCACTAGAAAATACAATCTGGATCTATGTCAAGAACATAATAATAGCCATGAAAAAATACAATGTGGATCTATGACACAACATACAAGTGTCAGGAGAACAATGAGAAGTAAGGAGAGTGCCCCTGAAGTCTTCATATACAAGTGATACACTCCTTCATATAAAAGTGATATACTCCAACGCAACTTGGGAGGGCATGATGTAATGAAATGATGTGCCCCCAAACCCAAGGTCTTCATCCCAAACCTCAATGGTACGAGTCTACAACATGCAAATAAATGAGCTGATGTCGATCATGGTAGAAACAATTTGATTATCGGTCATTGTTGTAAACCATTAACAGATGCGATGGGACCCATCGATGACAAAGATGGACCCCAAGGTACCTAGTATAATCTAGTGAGTGCGAATAGAGGATTTGATGCCAAACACTCGTAGAATGAATCAATCGGGAGTCAATGAGGAAAACCAATTGTCGATCACGAGGAGGCCTGCCACTGATGACTGTAAGATCCAAGTGATCAGAGATATTTTCATCGAGTGACTTATAAAGAATTGCATTAAATGAGCATAAATTAAATTGCATTATTAAAGAAGGAAAAACTCAATAATGAAGAGACATAAGAATCAAATTTGAACACAAAAAACTTGATAACGGAGTTCGTCCTTGGTGGACTATGTCTCCGGGTGCTTCTCTCAAATGGGTAGGCATTTTTATTAACTCAACAAAATAATTTGGCAAAATACATAAGTATGACTCATTCTGAAATCAAGCTACATAATTTTTACTCAGATCAGAAAATAGACAACACCAATGCATTTGTGGCGTCAAATTACCAAAAAATGATTGTCTCCACGTCTTGATCTGACTTTGGCACTCCCATACCAAAGAGTAAGTTTGTCTTGGTCTTTGTGCACTTCAAACTACAATAAATGTTGAGAATCTGTCTCGAACTGCGTTTTTGTCCGTACCCTAGCGCTCCCTGCTCCTCCCATCACTGGGTGGATTCATGTTTTAAATAATTAACATGACGTTGTTAACAATGTGGGGTTGTTGGCCTATTGGTTATGTAGCATATATTAAGGCATGTATAAGGGGGGAGGTCCCGGGATCAATCCCATGAGACTCCCCTTTTTTCTTGATCGTTCCAACTATATATATATATATATATATATATATATATATATGTCACGTATGTTTCACTAACTTTGGTGAAGCTTCTAGTTGGTGGTCAATTGTCAGATTTGGCGGGGCCCTGCCAGATTTGGCGAACCCGCAAAATATTATATTTTTTTGAAATTTCGATCATGGGTTGTCATTGGGAATTTTCCCACTGCCACGTGGCGCAATTCTACTACTCCATGGAATGACCCATAAATGTTGAATATGAGTGACACGTGGCAGCCTCTGGTGCTTCCATGTCAAAATGATGACATCATAATGACACGTGTCACCTCCTGCACATGCCACATATGTTGTACGGATGTTGAATTCATCTATACTGATGATGACATCAGCAGTACAGACAGTGACTCATTCCCTTATTGACTAGGCTAGGTTGACCAAACTTTGACCGCAAATATTGTTTGATCCGTAACTCTATTTGATGAGTCATTTGCACCGTTGGAAACCTTGCGACGCGCTCTTCACGATGATGTCAATTTCACTAAATTTTGAGAAATTTGATTTTTTTCCCTTTCTCTATCTATTGAGGCCATTCTGAGTGTCCTTAGTTGCTTCTGTGAGTTCTAAGTTATTCTTAGTCTTCTTTAGATCCTTTTTGGATCACGCCTTCCCACTGAGATATTTTTGCACCACCAAAAGCTTTCATCAATCAACAGATAAGTGAGGGAAAAGTTCCCTCACCTTCTCCTTCTCAATCCACTTTTCCTTGCTTGGATGTTTTCACTTTAAGCCTATTAAGATAAAATCAAAATCACCCCTACGTGAAGTCCTCGTCCTTCTATCTAGGATGATATATTCCTTTAACTAATCCATGTACTTAGGAGAAAACTCATCAATTGAAGGTATTGAAACTTCCTTCACTAGAATGTTCAACAATTCTGGGATTCTCCAACACCTCCAGACGTGTTTCTTCTGTTCACACTCACACTAGCTCAATGCCCTCCTGGAAGAGTATTTCAAAGTGTTCAGTAAATATGGACTATTCTTTTCCCCCAACAGTCTTTCTTTCCAAGGTACTTAACCGCCTTGAAATTTATCCTTAAGTCTGTAAATTAATCTGGTGTTCCCTCCTGGCAACTTCTCTTATGACTTTAATGAGTTTAGACACGCACTCCTTGCATCAGCTTACATAGTTTCAAATCTCTGTCGTGCACTCCTTGCACTTAGCCTAGAGAACTAGACTTAACTCAACACACTCGCGGATAGAAAATTGCATCCCTATCCCTGCAGACGATTTCTAACATTCATCTATGATTCCCAAACATGTAAATGACATTCATAACACAACATCCATTACACAAAAATGTAGAACAGGAAAAACCGTCATTTTCTATTAATGGTAGAACATCAAATTACAATAGTGGATTCTGAGCTACAACTTAGTATCGGCTCTTTGTTTCTCTCCTATGCATCTACCTACTATAACCAATTTCAACAACCTCTATCATCTAACACCATCTACCTATCCACCTACTAACACTATAATTGGGAATAATACAAAGATTTATAAAAGAGGGCCTCGACCAGCTTCCCTCGCAAGCTTAAACTAGTGGTGTCAAATCACCATTCAAAACACCTATCGAAAGGAAAAATTAAAATGATGGAAATCTGCTCCAAATCAGATGCAGATCCATTTTGTTGTCAACCACTTAATGGAAACCTTATCTCCATCTTGTGCGAAAGAACACTTTTTCTCTTTCATCTTATCTTCATTAAATGCATGGATCTCTCCTTGGATTCTCGAGGATCAATGAGAGGGCGGTGCCTCTCCTTCCTTAAATGTGCATCATGTGTGAAATATGACTGGCACATGATGAGGTGGAGTGATGCTCCTGCATCATACTCAATGGCTACAAAAATCATGAGCTCCTACTCATGAGCTTTCCAGTGTGGTTGAAATCCTCCTATATCCCAAACTTTCTCTTGGATCAATCTCTCGGCTCCTCTGCTTCACTGCTTCTTCTCCTGCATCATCCTCATTGCTCGTGCAGGTTTCCTGTTTCCCAGCTTCCTCATGATGACCAATTCCTCTGCCGACTCCAACATTAGCTTCCTTATCTCCTCAACTGCTTCATCCAGCAGCTCTATCGGCTGAAATTCCTTCTGCAGTGTAGCTTGTTGCATTCCTTCCTTGTTCATGGGAAAATCATTTTGATTCCCCAAGTCATATTCACCATCTCTTGTGGCCTTGACTTTCCACCATGTTGCATCCTCCACTTCTGCAACCTAAATACTGAACTTTCATTAAACTACTTCCTCTGACAGATTGACCCCTGCCATTTTCTCAACTGGTTTTGTTCCAGCTTCCACCAATTGCAACTCATGCTGGTGTAGCCACCTTCTAGTTCGAGATTTCCCAGCCATTCCTCCAATGCCTTTAACTCCAATTCCCACTGAGTGAGTAACTCAACTGGGCGTTCTCCTTCTGTTGGGACAGATGTGGGTATCTATTCCTCTTCTTCCATGACAGTCTAATCTTGTTGTCTTCCTGATGCATCTATAACATCTATACTAGCCTCTCCTCAACCACTAGGTAGGAATATCTCAACTCCTCCAATGATCAGAATGATCCCTTGATCCTTCTCTTTGATGGTGGAATTTTTCAACTTCTCATCATCTTCATTCACACGACACACAACTCTGTGTGAACTATCAACATCCTCTGATGTGAACTATCAAGTGAGCTCATCTCTTCATCCTTTCCCACCTGGCAATCTGTGATGTCTCCTCTTCCAACCAGGTAATTTTCTAGATCCACTGATCCCTTCTGATTGCCCACAAGGAAATATATGAGACTCTTGCGATATCTTTTTCCCTTATGACTGAGGGATTCATCCTACCTCAACCACCTTCTTAACATCTGTTGTTTCCCTCTGGCCAACAACTTCTAAACATTCTATTTGTTGGATCATGTTGTCATTGATGCCAATGGTTTGTCATTGATGCCAATGGTTTGATTACTTGGGAGATTGTTGGATCATATGTCATTGATGTAAATGGTTTGGTTTGATTGATGTCATTGGTTGATGTCAAGTACTTGATTTATATGATTCCCTTGATGAGAATGTTATATGTCCAAGTGGAAACCAATCGATGCAAAACAAATGGATGAACTCCAAAGTGGTCCCCTTATGGTGAAAGCCCTCACGGGAAGA
>ML787582.1:234291-285063 GCA_009831015.1 Picea engelmannii
TGTGTCCAACACTATTTAGTTGTCCTCTTCAAATTCCATTCATACCTCCAGTGTACCTTTGACTTATGTTTAATCTTGAATGCAAACTTCTCCATCTGTGCTCGGATCTCACTAACCTCCTTGTCCATCTCCACATTTCTCTTCTGCGAATGAACTTCTCCTCAATCATGTTTATGACCATTAATGGCCATCTTTACCTTCTACCTTCCCTCTTGGCAAGTATGTTCACTTTGCAACTGAGAGAATCTTCCGCTTCTTCCTCGCCTAAAATCTATAGACGAAAATTGTACTCTGATACCACTCTAACGCAGACCCCCCCTTTCCCTCCAAAGGGTTTATTGACCTCCCAGTCTAGGATCGTTCAAGATTCTGAACCGAATGGTTCATTGGGATATTGATGGAACCAATTTAGACTTGACACGGGCCCTTTACCTTCTCGGCGTAGATTATGTGCCACCACGGATCCCTTCCTTAGTGTTTTTCGATCTCAACACCAACTCTGCTAGCTCCATGTGCTAGGTTTCCTCCCTAATGTGACCATGGGTTATGACCGTGGATCACTCCCTTCGTGATCCTGCACTTAGAAGCTATCGCGAACTACTTGCTCCATTTTCTTCGATTTCCAAATCGACAAAATCTTCAGGACCAGATCTACAGTCCACACGCTTCTCGCGATCAACGACTGTGATCAACTTCGTGAGTTTGGAATTTGTGATTCCTCTCTCCTACCGACTCTACTTCTCTCGATTTACGAACCAACGATGTGCTTATCCTTTTCCACTCATCCTCCCTCGATGGACGGCTAGGATTAATTCGCTACCCCAACACTTCGTGAGTTCTCCTCTTTACTTTTCTTCAAAGGATTCCTCCTCCGAAATGCATGGATCTCTGCGTGGAGTTTGGACTAAAATTTCTCTTCGTGACTTCACGAAGATCTTTGTTTTCTTCAGGAAAACATCTCGAATTTACCACTGCCAAACTTCTCAATATTCCGCCACCTGTCTCCTCCTCGACGATGGGTGATTTCTTTGTCTTCAGGACTTCGGAAAGTCCTTGAATCTTTTTCACACTTAGAGTTATTTCTTCTATTGAGACTTATACTGTTCTCGATCTCTTTCTCCACTAATTGCATATTTCTTCGCAAAATCCTCTACGACTTTTATCGGCTTGAAAACCTCCAAGGTTCCCAGCTCCTTTGCGTTCTTCAATAGACTTCTTATTTCCCTCCTAGTAGTCTCTCAACCTGCTTCCTGAGTCTGTAAATTGGATTTATAACACTTTAGGTGCACTCCTTGCACTTGGCTCAATTATTTGATAGCTTCTCCCTTAGCCTTATGAAAAGGTTTAAGGCATATTCTTTCCTTTCTTGACACACTTCTTGCAAAGCCTTCCTTCACCAGAATGTTCAACAATTCTGGGATTCTTCAACACCTCTAGCCGTGTTGCTTTTTTTCAGTCTCACACTAGCTCAATGCCCTCCTGGCAGAGTATTTGAGAGTGATCAGTAACAAAGGACTATGCTTTTCCCCCAACAGTATTTCTTTCCAAGGTACTTAACCACCTTGAAATTTCTCCTTGAGTCTGTAAATTAATTTGGTGTGCCCTCCTAGAAACTTCTCTTTTGACTCTACTGAGTTCAGACATGCACTCCTTGCGTCATCTTACATAGTTTCCACTTTCTTTCAATCACTCCTTGAACTTAGCCTAGAGGACCAGACTTAACTCAACACACTTGCAAATAGAAAACTGTATCCCTATCCCTACAAATGATTTCTAACATTCATCTACGATTCCCAAATATGTAAATGACATTCATAACACAACATCCATTACACAGAAATGTAGAACAACAAAAAACTGTCATTTTCTATTAATGGTAGAACATCAAATTACAATCTTGGAGTCTGAGCTACAACTGAGTCTCAGCTCTCTGTTTCTCTCCTATGCATCTGCCTACTATAACCAACTTTAGTAGCCTCTATCGTCTAACACCATCCACCTATCCACCTACTAATCTTCTAATTGGAAATAATACAAATATTTATAAAAGACGGGCTTGATGAGCTTCCCTTGCAAGCTTAAACTAGTGGTGTCAAATCACCATTCAAAAATCCCATCGAAAGGGAAAATTACAATGATGGAAATCTGCTCCAAATCAGATGCAGATCCATTCTATCGTCAACCACTTAATGGTGACCTTATCTCCATCTTGTGTGAAAGCACACTTTTTCTCTTCCAACTTGTCTTCATTAAATGCCTGGATCTCGCCTTGGATTCTCAAGGAAAAATGAGAGGGTGGTGCCTCTCCTCCCTTAAATGCACACCATGCATGAAATCTGACTGGTGTGTGCTGAGGTGGAGCGATGCTCCTACATCACATTGCTTTATGTAAATAACTTAATGAATAAAATTGATTCCTTATCACTGATTTTAATTCCGACCATGAGGAAAGAAGATTACCACACATTCTTTTGTCCTAAAGTTTGATGTCCCACCATAAGATAGTGATGCCTTCCAACCGAAGAGAAGCCAATTGCACTTTAACTTCCCCTTCATCAATATGTTGAACATGACAATATACTTCAACCTGTTGGATCCAATTATCTATCTTTTCAGGGTTAGCATCTCCATTAAACATAGGTAAACCAAATTTTACATCAAGCTTTAATAATGGTTTCTTAAAAGAGGAGTTATGGCTAGAATGATGAAAAAAATGAGAATTCTCAGAGGAAGAAGAAATAGAACTTGATGGTGAATATGGATGCTCAAGAGGGTCTCCTCCATGATGCAGGCACGCTCGCAAGCATGTCCGCTCACAGGACCTTTTCTCCTTTCACGGCCCGAAGAACTCAAAGGTTCCCTATTTCCCTATCGGGAAATTTTCACCCACGGAAAACTCTTCACGAGATCTCCCTTTGTTCTATCGGGAAATTGGACTTCGCGATTTCGCGAGTCCTGTGGTCACGTACTTTGTGTCTTACGGTTCCCCGAAACCCGATGTGGGTCAATGCCAACCCTTTCCTGCTCCTATCGGGATTTCTCCTATTGAGATTTCGGTGCTTGCGATGTTCCAAATAACTCGCTTCACCGACCCCCGATTCCCGATACACCGATACTCCAATCCACGCATGGGTCAACCGTTCATTCCTCGTACTTCATTGGCATTTCGGATTTTGCGAGTTCGCAAATCCAAATGCAATGAGTTCTGGGACTTACCTTTCCTTGAACCTCGATACGGTGTGCCACCTGTCCTCCTCGCTAATGCCTGTGGCCCACACTCCCTTGACGATCAGGAAATCATGTTTCGGAGATTCGTGATTTCAAATGCAATGGTTCACAGAAATTTCGAAGTTTTGAACCCCAATGTGGGGTGACACCTGTCCACTATCGCCTCTTCCATGGCCCACAACCTTGGCTATCGGCATTTCACATTTTTCAATTTCGCGGTCCTTGATACACCGTTCCCTTTGCCTCCAGAAACCCCGAAGTGCCGAACCCCAACTCTCTCCAGATTCCTGACGCGTGTCCTACCCGAGATCCATGGCTAGGATTTCCCCAGTATTTCGAGACTCGAAAGGTCTCAAATTTATTGACTTCTAAAACCCCGATACCTCAATATCCCGATGCCTCTTCGGGTTTCTCTTCTACTCAGGAGGACTTAAACCCTATGCAACTCCTGTCAAATCTGATGGTTGACGGGTAACTATGTGTAGATCCGATGACCCACAATCCCTCGAGCTTAAAATATAGATGTAACCGTATCCTCCTCGCTTCTCTGGCAGATATGACAGTTGTCGAGGTTTTGAAAATCCTCCCCACAGATTACTGACCATCGATCCCTTCTCTTTGATGATTTCTACAGAGGACCAAGTATTCCTCCATGCCAACTTGTCCTTCTCTGCGCAAACCTTGCAATGCCTGTTTAAACTCTTCACGCCACGAACTTCCTTTGTGACCCTTCAATAGATTCGAAGGTCTTATCCCTCCTGAGCTTTCCACGACTCTCCAGTCTCTAGAAAAGAGAACCTTTGCACGCACTATGTGTGGCAACTCTCAAAACACTTCAAGTGTTTGAACTTCCTCCGACTCTATGCACACTTGCAATAGCAGTCCTTCAATCCTTTGCTCAGATTCACAACTGAGACTTTCCTTAGCCTGCACACTCCTTGTATGGCTCCTGTAACCCAATTTCACTTCTGGGTGAACGAGAACAAGAGTTAAACTATCTGAGCCTTCTGTTAACGCACTCCTTGCAGACACTTCAACTGCACTCCTTGCAGGAACTCTTACTCTGATAGAGAAACAATTGAAACTCATTTCTTCTTCCCCTCAGACTTCAAACCCAAACATGAAACCATATGCACATCATATCAAAGAAAATGCATAACAGGAAACAAACATTCATGAGCATATCATTTAACATCCATACACAGAGAACAAACACAAAACCATGGATTTGAATCAACTTCTTCTATTAATTCAAGATATGTACATGGGTGTTTTTCCACAGCTCTCTGCTTCTCTCCTATGCTCTTCCTGCTTCAATTATCTTCATCTAATCTTACAATGTACAATGAGGGTGTCTATATCCCGTTTCCCTCCTGTGTTCTAGAACTGTCTAATCTAGAAATTTCGTCTATCTTCCTGCATTAACTACTATAAATGCCTCCTATCTACTTCAGACGAGAGCAGGGCGCTCAAGGTATGATTACATTATACCAAGGTGCCTTTATTAAATGATCTCATTTATATTCAACGCATCAACTTCAAGGGAAAATTCAAAATTTTTCTAGGCTTGTCTAGCTATCCTTTATCTTCCGCACTGGCTCGCTTGACGTGGGCAATGCTCCTGCATCATACTCCCTCGCTTGAAAAAATTCATGGGCTCCTGTCCATGAGCTTCCTTATAGTCTATCCATGCTTCTGGATCTCTGCTTCATTCTCCTAGCTGGCATCTTCCATTGGATGGTCCTTCCACTTGACCAAATATTCATAGTATTATTTCCTTTTGGTCTTCTTGCTGACTCTCGTGTCCAGTATGCACTCCATGTATGGTTTTTCTACAACTGGCATGTGATTTTTCCACTGAACCTATGGCTGCTCACCTTCTGCTCCTACTTCCTCAGGTTTATATGGGTATAAATCTGAGACATTGAATATCGGAGAGATTCTGATCCCATCGGGTAATTCAATCTCATAAGCATCTTCTCCAATTTTCTTCAAGACCTTACATGGCCTGATTTTCTTCATCTTCAACTTATTGTATGTTCCTCTCCGGAACCTCTCTTTTCTCAAATGTGAGAGAATCAATTCACCAACCTCAAATTGAAGTTGTCTTCTATGCTGATCTACTTTTCTCTTATACTCCTGACTTGAATTTTGCAATCGGATTTTCACCTGGCTGTGAAGTTCCTTCATCGCTTCTGCGAATTCTTCTGCACTAGCGCTCCTAGTCGCAGTCTACTCTGAATCCCTTAATTCAGAAATTCCTCTCATTTGCATGCCATAAACAATCTGGAATGGACTTTGGCCTGTGCTTCTGTTCACTGATTCGTTATACGCAAACTCTGCCTGCGGAAATATATTGTCCTAACTGCTATGGTGCTCTGTCACCAAGCTTCTCAGCAAGTCTCCCAGACTCCTGTTCACCACCTCCATCTGTCCATCCTTCTAAGGATGATAAGCTGAACTAAACATAAAATTAGTTCCTAGCTTCTTCCATAATGTCCTCCAAAAATGCCCTTTGAACTTCGTATCTTTGTCTGAAACTATACTCCTTGGCAAGCCGTGATGTCAAACGACTTCTTTGAAAAACAGATTCACGATGTGAGTCGCGTCACTGGTTTTCTGACATGGGATAAAATGTGCCATCTTGGAAAATCTATCAACTACCACAAAGATTGAATCACAACCTCTTTGTGTCCTTGGCAATCCCAATATGAAATCCATGCTGATTTCATCCCACGACCTCTCTGGTATGGGTAATGGTTGATAGAATCCTGCATTCTTCTTTCTTCCCTTGGAATGCTGGCAAATTCTGCATCTATCTACAAACCTCTTGACCTCTGATCGCATCCCTAGCCAAAAGTATGATTCGCTCAGCTTCGTGAATGTCTTATCGTGCCCAAAATGTCCAGCCAATCCTCCACTGTGTTTTTCCTTCAGCAGATTCTCCCTCATGGAGCAATTTGAAATGCACAGCTAATTACCCTTAAAGAGTAATCCTTCCTGGATCATGTACTCATCCGACTGGCTCCTATCTCTGAGAACTAGATTCTCATCTATTTCATACGCTTCCTTAAAATCTGGATCATCTGCGTACATGTCCCTGAGATCATCAAAACCCAACGTTTTGACTTTGAACTCCTGCATCATCAAACACTTCCTGCTCAAAGCATCAGCCACTTTGTTAGCAGTACCAGAAATATGTTAAATTAGAAATGTAAAATTTTGCATGTATTCAACCCACTTAACATGCCTCTGATTCAACTTTTCCTATTGAGTCACAAACTGTAATGTATGGTTATCACTATACAAAACAAATTCCTTTGGAATCAAATAGTTCCTCCACTTCTTCAATGCCTGTATGATGGCATAGAACTCCTTATCATACCTGGAGTATTTCATCTTCGCCTCATTCAGCTTCTCACTGAAATATGTGATCGGCCTGTCATCTTGACTCAAGACCACTCCTATTTCAAATCCGCTTGCATCACATTTCACCTGAAATGTCTTTTGGAAATCCGGCAACACCAAAACCGGTTGTTCCGTGATCTTCTGCTTCAACAAATTGAAACTCTTCTCAGCCTCCTCTGTCCAGTGAAAATATTTATGTCTTTTCTTCACTGTATCCATCATAGCTGCACTAATTCCACTGAAATTCCTGATGAATTTCCAGTAGAAACTAGCTAACCCGTGAAAACTTCTCACCTCAAATATATTTCTTGGTGATGGCCAATTCTTAATCACTTCCACCTTATCTGGATCCATCCTCAACTCATCTGCTGAAATAACAAATCCCAGATAAACGAGCTCCGTCTTCATGAACAAAGATTTCTTCATATTTATCAACAACTTCTCTTGCTGTAGCTTTCTCATCACTGTAGCCAAATGCTTCAAGTGCTCGTTCACTGATTTACTGAAAATCAGTATGTCATCCAAATACACGATGAGAAATTTTCCAATGAACTCCTTCAGGACTTCATTCATCAATCTCATGAAGTTACTGGGCGCATTCGTTAAGCCAAACAGCATAACAAGCCATTCATACAACCCTTCGTTTGTTTTGAATGTTGTTTTCCACTCATCACCTTCCCTCATGCGAATCTGGTGATATCCACTCTTCAGATCAATATTTGAAAAAAAAATTGCTCCACTTAAACAATCCATCAGATCATCCATCCTCGGCAATGGAAATCTGTACCTGATGGTTATCTTGTTAATTGCCCTTGAATCAATACACATCCTCCAGCCTCCGTATTTCTTCGGACTGAGTACTGTCGGAACAACACATGGACTCAAGATTTCTCTGACCAAACCTTTGTCCAACAAGTCTTGGACTTGCCTCTTAACCTCCTCATTTTCTTGTGGCATCAATCTATACATAGCTTTATTCGGAAAACTGGCTCCTGGTATGAGGTTGATATGGTGACTCACACTTTTGATCGGTGGCAACGAACGAGGTAGTTCGTCCACTACTATATCAATGAACTCTTCCAGTAGTTCCTGAACTTCTTTTGGTAGATCATCTACCCTTGTGCTAGTCAAAACAATCCTCGGTTTTCTGACCACAAAGAATTGCAGTTCTTCTTTCTTCTTCACCTTTGTAAGAAGTTCCTTCCCACTCATGAGAAGTACAGTATTTCTTTCTTCCGGTTTCACCTCCTTATCCTTGATCAGAAGCAACATATGAGTCCTCCCATTCTTCTCTAAAGTATATGTATTCATCCTTCCATCATGAATCACATTTCTGTCATATTGCAATGGTCTACCCAGCAATAGATGACAAACATCCATAGGAATAACATCACACAAGATTTTATCATTATATCCACCTATCTTGAATTCAACTAAACATTGTTTGGTGACATTTACCTAATGCCCTTTTTGTAACCACGAGACTTTGTATGGGCTCGGATGTTCAGTCGTCTCCAGCTCCATCTTCTCTACCATCTCGGTTGAAATGAGATTATTTGTGCTTCCACTGTCTACAATGACCTTGCATACCCTGTCCTTGGTCTTGCAAGAAGTTCTGAAAAGTCTGTTTCTTTGAGTTGAGGTCTCCACCTCCTTCTCTGGCGTTAAGAGAACTTTACGCATCATCAGCGATCTTCCACCTTCAGCGTCTTCTGCTTCAACAACTCGTCTCTATGCCTCTCCAATATGTGCTTCTCCTCCATCCTTCTTCTTATCTGGACACTCGTAAGACTTGTGCCCATTTTTCCCACATGTGAAGCATGTAATTACTCCACCTCTACCTCTTCCTCTACCTCTAGTACGAGGAAAAGCATTTCCATCAGTATAATATTCTCTCTTCTCATCATGTTGTCCTCGCTACTCAGCATATTGTCCATGCTGTGAACTTCCACCTCTCTATGTTCGAGTCTGAGGCTTCTTCCAGTCTTCCTTGGTCTTCTGGCTTCTGTCCTGAACAAAAAAATTTCCTCTAGGCTGACTCCTGCCTCTACCTCTTTGACCTTGCTTTCGGCTCAACTTCTCTTCCACCTTCAAAGCCATTTGATAAGAATCCTCCACCATTTGGATAGTTGACATGATTATCTCATCCTGAATGTTGTATCTCAGACCATTCATATATCTGGCAACCTTTTCAGCGTTGCTCTCCTGATGACCTGCCCTGATGTTCAGTCTATAGAATTCCTCCGTGTATTCCTTCACTGTCATCAACTTCTGTCTCAGGTTCTGCATCCTCCTGAACAGAGTAATTTGATAGTCTCTCGGGATGAATTTTGCCTTCATCTTTGCAATCATCCTGTCCCAGCTCTTGATCTTTTGCTTGCCCTTGTAGCGTCTGTCAGCTTGTAGCTCATCCCACCACAATGCTACGTGTCCTTTTAACCTTGTGACAGCATGTCTAACCTTCTTGTCCTCTTCGACATCTTCATAGTCGAAGTATGTATCTAGAGCTCTAATCCAATCTAGAAGCTCCTCTGCATCCATATTTCCCTCATAAACTGGAATGTCCATCTTCTCTTTTGCGCCCATCCTGGAAATAGATTTTATCAAATGTTCGGTTGCTGCATGATCGGCTGCAACTTCTTCTTCATGTTCAACTTCAACTTCACTTTCAGAATCACTGATATCTCCCACATCAACTGTACGTCTCTGTCTTGTCTCCACGTCCACAAGTCTGGTGCGTATGTCATGCAGATCTCTTTCTACTTCTGGATTCTGCACTTGCCGACCCCGTCCTCTAGACATTTCCCTTTCCTCTTTCGGATCGGGTGATTGACTATCTCTTCTCCTCAGCGGCATGGTGAGTTTTCTTCTTCTCTGCTACATAAAGCAAATAATCTTTCTGCTGCTCTGATACCACTTGACACAGGTGCGCTCGCAAGCACGTCCACTCACATGACCTTTTCTCCTTTCACGGCCCAAAGAACTCAAAGGTTCCCTATTTCCCTATCGGGAAATTTTCACCCACAGAAAACTCTTCACGAGATCTCTCTTTGTTCTATCGGGAAATCGGACTTCACGATTTCGCGAGTCCTGTGGTCGCGCACTTTGTGTCTCATGGTTCCCCGAAACCCGATGTGGGTCAATGCCAACCCTTTCCCGCTCCTATCGGGATTTATCCTGTCGAGATTTCGGTGCTTGCGATGTTCCAAATAACTCGCTTCACCGACCCCCGATTCCCAATACACCGATACTCCAATCCACGCACGGGTCAACCGTTCAATACTCGTACTTCATCGGAATTTCAGAGTTTGCAAGTTCGTGAATCCAAATGCAATGAGTTCTGGGACTTACCTTTCCCCGAACCCCGATACCGTGCGCCACCTATCCTCCTCGCTAATGCCTGTGGCCCACACTCCCTTGATGATCAGGAAATCACATTTGGGAGATTCACGATTTCAAATGAAATGGTTCATGGTCCTTGATACACTGTTCCCTTTGTCTCCGGAAACCCTGAAGTGATGAACCTCGACTCTCTCCGGATTCCTGACACGTGTCCTGCCCGAGATCCATGGCTAGGATTTCCCCATATTTCGAGACTCGAAAGGTCTCAAATTTATTGACTTCTAAAACCCGATGCCTCAATATCCCAATGCCTCTCTGGGTTTCTCTTCTTCTCATGAGGACTTAAACCCTATGCAACTCCTGTCAAATCTGACGGTTGACGGGTAACTATGTGTAGATCCGATGACCCACAATCCCTCGAGCTTAAACTCTGGACGTAACCGTATCCTCCTCGCTTCTCTGGAAGATCTGATGGCTATCGAGGTTTTGGAAATCCTCCCCACAGATTACTGACCGTCGATCCCTTCTCTTTGATGATTTCTACAGAGGACCAAGTATCCTCCACGCTAACTTGTCCTTCTGCACGCAAACCTTGCAATGCCTGTTTAAACTCTTCACGCCACGAACTTCCTGTGCGACCCTTTAACACATTCGAAGGTCTTATCCCTCCTAAGCTTTCCATGACTCTCCAGACTCTAGAAAAGAGAACCTTTGCACGCACTACTTGCGGAAACTCTCAAAACACTAATAGTGTTTGAACTTCCTCTGACTCTATGCACACTTGCAACAACAGTCCTTCAATCCTTCGCTCAGATTCACAACTGAAACTTTCCTTAGCCTGCGCACTCCTTGCACGGCTCCTGTAACCCAATTTCACTTCTGGGTGAACGAGAACAAGAGTTAAACTATCTGAGCCTTCTTTCAACGCACTCCTTGCGGACACTTCAACTGCACTCCTTGGAGGAACTCTTACTCAGATAGAGAAAGAATTGAAACTCATTTCTTCTTCCCCTCATACTTCAAACCCAAACATGAAACCATATGCACAACATATCAAAGAAAATGCATAACAGGAAACAAACATTCATGATCATATCATTTAACATCCATACACAGAGAACAAACACAAAACCATGGATTTGAATCAACTTCTTCTATTAATTCAAGATCTGTACATGGGTGTTTTTCCACAGCTCTCTGCTTCTCTCCTATGCTCTTCCTGCTTCAATTATCTTCATCTAATATTACAATGTACAATGAGGGTGTCTATATCCTATTTCCCTCCTATGTTCTAGAACTGTCTAATCTAGAAATTCTGTCTATCTTCCTACATTAACTACTATAAATGCCTCCTATCTACTTCAGACGAGAGTGGGGTGCTCAAGGTCTGATTACAATATACCAAGGCACCTTCATTAAATGATCTCATTTATATTCAGCGCATCAACTTCAAGGGAAAATTCAAAATTTTGCTAGGCTTGTCCAGTTGTCCTTTATCTTTCGCGCTGGCTCGCTTGACGTGGGTGATGCTCCTGCATCACTCCAACCCCTTTGTTTACGGAAGCATCATCATCAACATGTGCTTCTTTTTTCTTCCCTTTCTTATTCATCCTCTTCTCGTAGTCTCCATGCATTCATTCGACCATTTCTGACATGAAATAAAAGAACATATGGACGTTTTTCTCCTGTTCATCATGTTTTTCCTCTTCTTCCATTTTCTTCTTTCGATATGCATGACCAACTTCGGGATTGAAAGTCTTAAGAGTTCCTTCACCCTACTTATGCTTGGACCTAGTAAGCATTCACACTAGCCAATTCAAGTCAAAGATGACTATTATGATACCAACATGATCCAGGATCTTTTCATCGAGTGACCTATAAATAATTTCATTAAATGAGCATAAATTAAAGTGCACTATCAAAGAAGGAAAAGCTCAATAATGAAGAGACATAAGCATCAAATATGAACACAAAAAACTTGATAACGGAGTTCGTCGATGGTGGACTATGTCTCCGAGTCCTTCTATCAAATGCGTAGGCCTTTTTATTAACTTAGCAAAATAATTTGGCAAAATACATAAGTGTACCTCATTTTGAAATCAAGCTACAAACGTTTTGCTCAGATCAGAAAACAAAAAACACTATTGAATTTGTGGCATTGAATTACCCAGAAATGACTGTCTCCACGTCTTGATCCAACTTTGGCACTCCCTGGCCCAAGAGGAATTCTATCTCAATTTTTGTGCCCTGCAACCTGCAATAAATGTTGATCATCTTTCTTGAACTATGTGTCAATCTGTACCCTCGCGCACCCTCCTCCTCCCAACACTAGGAAAATTCATGTTTTAAATAATTAACAGGTTGTTGATAAACAATATGGGGTCATTGGTCTATTGGTTACGTACAATATATTAAGGCGTGTATAAGGGGGAAGGTCTCGAGGTCAAGCCCATGGGCCTCCCCTTCTGGCTTGACCATTGCAACTATATATATATATATATATATGTCACGTTTGTTCCGCTAACTTTAGTGAAGCTTCTAGCTTGTGGTTGGTTGCTAGATTTGGTGGGGTCCCGCCAGATTTGGTGGACCCACCAAATCTTATATTTTTTTGAAATTTCGATCACGGGTTGTCATTGGGAATTTTCCCACTTCCATGTGGCGCAATTCTACTGGTCCACAGAATTACCTTGAAATGTCGAATATGAGTGACACGTGGCAGCCTCTGGTGCTGCCACATCACCATGTTGACGTCAACATCATAGGTTTCACCTCCTGCACATGACACATATGTTGTACAGATGATGATGTCATCCATACTGATGATGACGTTAGCAGTACGAATGTTGACTCTTCCCCCTGTTGATTGGGCTAGGTTCACCAAGATTTAACCATGAATATCTTTTGATCTGTAACTCTGTTTGATGAGTCATTTGTGTCATTGGAAATCTTGTGATGTACTCTTCGCGATGATGTCAATTTAATTGATTTTTGAGAACTCTAAATTTTTTCCCTTTCTCTGTCTATTGAGGCCATTATGAGCGTCCTTAGTTTATTCTATGAGTTATTAGTTGTTCTTAGTCTTCTCTGGATCCTTTTTGGATCACCAAGGTACTAGTTGGTTTGTAGATCCCTATCCTAGATAATGAGTTGAAGTCGATAGGAATAGATCCATTGAGGGAGGGCCTTGATGTATCCCCCATCAATAGACACAAAAGATACACTGACAAATGATGTGAAGAGAGAGTATCACAAAGGACAATTGACACAGGGATGACTGACTTGAAAAGTCAACAAAACAACAAATGGATGACTTGGGCTTAAAATTACCTTGAACATATAGCACGACATGACGGTGACTTGGTAGCAAGACACAAGAGCTGGATCAATATATTACAACAATGCAAGAGCCATTGGAGCACTCTCCATGATGACTGGAAGAGTAACTATTCGAAGGAGTATCTTTGACTCATATTACTGGAACGACTCTTAGTCAAGCTAAAATCCAACTGAATGATGAGGACTCAAACAGCTGCCATGTTCAAGGAAGACTTGCTTGATGCTTTCGTTTTGAGAATAGACCAATGGTGAAACACCACCACTCTTTTTTTATTTTTTCCGTCTCCTTCATGGTTTAAAAAGAACAAGAGAATGACACTAGTATGCTCGGTGTCCTTCATGGTTTAATGAGAAAGAAAGAGTTAACCAAGTAAGATTGATGTTCTTTTTTGTAAATTTAGTCTCCCAAGCCCGAAAAAGTATAAAACAATACAAGGAAGAAATATTCTAGCCCAAGTGGACTAGAGTATTCATTTTTTGTAATTAGTCCATCCGGTCCAAAAAAGGGTTAAACTTATACCAAATAGATTTCCTTTCAAACCATTTAATGGGTGTGAAATAAGACAAGTTCACTCAACAGTGTTTTCATGTTTAGAGAGTCTGAAACGATATTATAGGAGACACGACGGGAGAGAACGAGTGGGTTAACAAAATGATCCTATACTCCATGTGCATGGAACTGACCTAATTAATTATGGATGCAAATGGTATTGGCATGTGGTGTCCACTCTTAGCTGTGTTTTCTCTCCCTTTGAAGGTGGATGTAAAATGGAGGCCAAATAATGCAAGAGGCGGATGGTCAAGGTTACTACATAGTGGTAAGTAGGATATGGGAAAACAACGACGCATCGGTGGGAGGCATGACACAACAAGAAAATGCATAGGAGACCATTAAGCAACAGAAAAAATTTTGGGAACACCCGAATGGTTGTGGCCAGAATATAGATGAAGAGAGGAGAATGAGGCTCAATCTTCAAGTCATGGTGGGGATAAAAGAGGGCTCCTGGGCCTACAGGAAAATGCAGCATGGTCATCAAATGGAAATTGGGGTGATAACTAGGGAACCCATGATAGGTAGGCACTATCGAACCAGTTACGACATGCAAAAGGAATGGCTAAGGTCACAACCGATAGGTTTCGAACCTAAGGTATAATGTTGGCATAATGGATGGTTAATAATGCAAGGCAGAAAATGTAGGGAAAAACCTATCCCTATATGCTAGTTTGGGAACATGTACCTCAAGTTCGGTGGAAGTAACCATCTTTGTGAAAATAATGTCCCTAGAATCCTGTTAACACATGTAAAATAGATTCCAAGGTCAAAAAGCATAGAGAAATCTCAAAAAAGAAAATATTTTTGGATTTTTTTTATATGAGAAAGGAAAAACAAAAAGCACACTCATACCACACACCTATGTACAAGGAGCTACACATTTTGATGATTTATTCTAAGTAGAGCCCATTTCTAGGCTTAGGCCAAGGATCATTTTCATAATCATTGAACTCATGATCCATTGTCAACATTATATGTCTCGCCATGTTGGGGACATGCCACATGGGATCAAATATATACATACGAAGATACTCACTATGAGTAGTCCCATGAGCTAGGGAATCTCCTTGATGGGATCCATCAAGACATGAAGGAAGTACGAAATGTGAATATTCAATGGAAGGGGAGGTAGATAATTCGGTGACAAGTTCTAAAAAAGACAACTAAGGTGGAAAAGGGTTGAGACTAGGGGTTCCACTGGATGCTCTAGCAAATTCCCCCAGTCTCGGGCTAAGACTCATCATGTTAACTTTCATTAGTTCCAAATGAGGATAAGATTATTGATGTAGCACCTCATCCCTTGGATTTTCTATGGAGGTTATGACTTCCAAGATGGACTCGTTTAAAGGAATCTTAGAATCAAGGGAGTCATTTGAACTAAGAGAGTCAACAACCCATATGGGTGGAGTAGGTGGATCACACTCCATATGAGGATGGATTTGTTGACTATTATCATATAATGTTGATGGGATTTCCAGATCGACAATCTCAATCGCAGTGAGCAGTATGGAATTTCCATGCAAATCATTAACCTCAGGGTGAGGTACCACCCAAGGATCAAAAGACATGAGGGATCCACTCATATATGAGTAAATAATGTTGATGGGGGCGATGGTTGTAGTAGGAGGTGGTGGGGGAAGAAGGAAAATATCCATAAGTGAATGATATTTGAACATCCCCACACCAACATGCATATAAGGTTGTGCAATATCACCAACAAAGGGTACATTAGACCTTGCATTGGATCCAAGGTCTAGGGTGAAAAGTGTAAGGCCTTCCCATACAGAGCCTTACCAAACAAAAATCTAGATATAGAAATGCTATCATAATTTCTTTTCAGTTCACTATTCAACATAATAACAATTTACTATTCAACAGAATTTAAAAATGGGCAACATGATAATGAATAATATGTTCAGCATCATAAAAATGAAAAATATAACAGTAATGAACACAACATAATAATGATAATAAATACCTCAAACTGATGTTGTGATCATTATTGTTATATTGTTCATTTTTATTATGTTGAATATGTTATTCATTATCATGTTGCTCATTTTTAAATTATGTTGAACAATGAATTGTTATTATGTTGAATAGTGAACTGAAAAGAAATTATGATAGCATTTCTATATCCAGATTTTTGTTTGGTAAGGATTTGTATGGACAGGCCTTACATACGGTATCAGAGCCCGGTTTCAAAACTGATTAACCTCCCAGCCAGCTAGGAACATGCTATCTGGCTCCCTAGCCCCAAGATTCCTTACGGTTTCCTGGCCCCCGAGCCCAAAATTCCCAGCAACACTAGTGCCCTGTGAGAGTTACCCAAAAACAATTCTTCCAATTTCCGCCTCCTCCTCCTCCTTCAGAAAATCTCAAACCAAATTAGAAATGAGATCCTCTTCCAAGTGCTCCCCTGCTCTCTTATCCTCCTCTCTCACGTCCCCCTCATTAATCCCCCAACAACCTTATCCTCCCATTAATTCCCCAACTACCTTATCCTCCCATTAATTCCCAAACCACCTTGTCCCCCCATTAATTACTTCACCCACTTTTAATAATAAAATAATAAAAGACTCATTTACTATATTTTAATAATTGACTAAATTCAAATTTAAAAATTAGGATAAAAATTAATCAATTTGGGTTGTTACATACACCCACCCTTCAAGAAACTTCGTCCCGAAGTTATAGTAATTTACAATACAAGGGTAACGACACATGATTCATACATCTACATCAAATAAGAAACATCATCAATTTAAAACACTTACACATACTAGTGTACATGTGCAAGGCATAAATGTGTAGCTAGCACATAGAGGACTTGTACATGTACTAATGAAAATAATTATCACACCTAAAGTAATTCTTGTATGCGTTCAATCCAATCAACAAGACCATTCATTTCATAAAAGATAGTAAACTATTTAAGTTTTCACGAAAATCCTCATTTACAATAATTTATCACAAGATACTTTCACTTAGATAATTTTAGTTTAGTTAAGTAAATATAAATATACATATATACATATATTCATTAGTTCCAAATGAGGATAAGATGATTGATGTAGCACCTCATCCCTTCGCTTTTCTATGGAGGTCATGACTTCTAGGATGGACTCCTTTAAAGGAATCTTAGAATCAAGTGAGTCATGTGAACTGAGAGAGTCAACAACCCATATGGGCGGAGTAGGTGGATCACACTCCATATGAGGATGGAGTTGTTGACTAGTATCATCTAATGTTGATGGGATTTTCAGATCGACAATCTCGACCGCAGTGAGCGGCATGGAATTTCCATACAAATCATTATCCTTAGGGTGAGGTACCACCCAAGGATCAAAATACATGAGGGATCCACTCATATATGAGGAAATCATGTTGATGGGGGCGATGGTTGTAGTAGGAGGTGGTGGGGGAGGAAGGAAAATACCCATAAGCGAATGATATTTAAACATCCCCACACCAACATGCATAGAAGGTTGTCCAATATCACCAACAAAGGGTACATTAGACGTTGCATTGGATCCAAGGTATGGGGTGAAAAGAGAAAGTTGATCGATGGTAATGATTTTCCCTTGATGAGGGAAATGTAAGACCCTAAATATTGAGGAGAAAACCGTAGTCATCTCATAGAACCAAGTGCGCTTGAGTGATAGATTATACTCAGGTGGTTCCTTGATGATCTCCATGGTAACAATGATAGTCTTTCCACTTAAATCAATGGGTAAGTTGGTGATGATTCCATGTGGTTGGAACATGTATTCGTCGAAGGCTTTATAGTGTAGCAGATGTATCAATCTTAGGAGAGCCAAGGAATTTTCAACAAGAAATCAACATGATGCAAGTCGAGGCTCCTTCATCAATCATTGTTTGGAAGAAGTTTTTCCGCATCATTCCCACTTTAATATGGATGGATACTTGATGGGGGATCCTATGTGTAACCTGAGATAAATAAAAGTTCATCAAGCTCGACTATTAGGGATAAACCCCACCTATGGCCGATAGAAATTTTTTCTGCTGCATTAGGTGGCTTTGGAGAATTTCAACTGTTGATGTGGCACAAGGTCCTTGGGCTAAGCCTTCCACAATATTGCAATTGTGGGCATATTGTGTGTTGGGATTATGTGTCATACGATGAAGAATGCCCTTTGGGGGGTGAAGCGGTGCATCAAGAAATTCCTTCTCAATATGGAGAGGAACACTTGGTTGGGATGAAGATGTTGCTTATAAGGAAGCATTGGAGGGCTCGTGAATTCCATAAGTCTTGTTTTGAGTCTGCAAGTTGACCATATGGTAACACATGAACACTAAAGCATTCGAGGAAGACCCCTCATGGTGAGGCATACCTACGATTCCCCTTGGAGGAGGGGTAGGATTTGAGGAAACCGTGTTTTGAGGTTGGGGAGGGAAGGGATGCGTTAATACAACATGTTGTTGGGGGGCACGTTGTTGTGCCAAATATCGATGGATCTAATCTTTCCGAGGGAACTAGTGAGTGGGATGGTCCTCCCCATAGATGGTTTAGGGGAACCTATCTTTCCTCTTCTCCTTAGCGCCTCCCTTCTAGGAAGTTTGGATAGTGACAACCCCTTTCTCATCAATGGAATTTTTATTTTTGTTCCTCTTTTTCTTCCCTTTAGGTTGTTGAGGATTCATTGGTTGCATGGACTACACTGAATTCACTTTGGAGGTTCAAGGAGGGACTACAACAGTTTGAGCATTTGTGCCAACTGTTGATGGTTTTGATTGAATGGACAAGTGTCCCATATTATCAACTAAACGGTTAACAGATGCATGATAAATAGAACCAACCACACCATCGGCATGGGGCCCTAGGAGAGGTTGACGAGGATCAATTGATAGGTGAGGATAATTTGTAATAATATCATAGAGAGTACCCAACTGAGACTAAATCAAATCCAGATGTTGCACATGCAAGATGGCTTGTTGTTTGGTGGCCGCCCCAACCATATCTACACCCCTGTCAATGGGTGGTAAGAGGGAGTTAGTGAACCACTCCATTAAGAGCTTGTGTGGAATATGATTTTTAATCATCCTACACCTCCTTCACCACTCATGTATATGATCATAAATATGGGTGACATTGATTTGACGCAGGGAAGTCAAAATATTTGTTCCTATCTCATAACGAATAGACAATTGGTAATATGTTAAAAATGCCATTGCTAGGTCATTGAAGCTTTTAAAATAACTTCCCTTCAGTTCAATATACCACTTGGCAGCGGCTCTATTCATGGATCTCTGTAAAAGACGCAATATCACGCTATCATCCATTAAAGAATTGGAAGAGCACGACAAATGTTATGTCATGGTGTGTGTGGAGGGGTCTTCTCCCAACTTACTGTCAAACTTAAGAATGTTTGATGGGAGTTTTCATGGCATCATGGGCCATGATGGATCATGGGAAATAGGGGCATTAATCAATCGTGACAAATCTGGTAAGTCAAGCATTGCAATAAATGACAAAGGTGTGAATGGAGACTCAGAGGGAGGTGAAGTCTCTATTGTCCCAGATGGACCTTATGGTCCCCATATGTTGGTGTTGTTTGAAGTTTAGGAAATGGTTGAAGAGTGGGTTTCCCTAGGGATGGTGGCACTAGAAGGAGCATGACTAATCCCATCACCAAAAAATATCCTAGGAGGATTTCTCCAGGGGGGGAAATGGACCCTCCAAGAAAAGGGTTCCTAGTGCTAGTCCCAAGGATGAAACCACCAGGACCGGATGTATGGACAAAGGGAAAACTCCAATTACCCCCCAGGGAAAGGTGTACTAACACATGGAAAAGGAAATCCTATATAAGTACCACTTCCCCTAGGTTGACTAGGGACAACCCCAAAACCACTAGGAATATTCCATCCAAAAGATGTACCTACCCTTGATGACATCAAGCCAGTCATTAGATTGGAGGAAGTGGAAGGAGATCCACTTCCCATGTTGAAAGAAAAGCCCATCCCCCCATTGGAAAAGAATCTGGAAGTTGGAAGAGAAGTATATGGGATGGGCATGTGCATGCTAGTTATACAAATAGATGGAGTCGACAATACAGGTGATGCCCCCAAATAGAGGAATGAAAAACAAAAGGTATGGAAAGTGAAGATCCAATGGAGCTAAGGGATGACAATGAGGACATGATTGGGATGCCCCTTGATGAGATTCCCCCAATCCCACTTGAGGATGGGCTTACAGGATCAACTGCACTGGAGGAAGCACTAGGTCCAGACATAGTAGGAGGATGTCTGAATAATAAAAAAGTCTCATTGAAAAGTTCATGTACTTGGACTAATATAGGGATGTTAGGTTTAATTAAAGTTGAATTGAATTTGGGTGGAGGATGTTCGTCAACCACTTCTACCTAAACCAAGACAACTTCATCAAACCACAAATAGGACCCTTCAGATTCTTCCTCATGGATATGGCACCGCTTTGGAGGAAGTTCTACCTCTGTAATAGGATCTAGTCCTCGTAATCGATGAGACTGGTGTGGTAGTTCAAGCACGATGAAAAGTATATGTAACTAACAAAAAAAAATCAACCTATGGCCAACCTAGACTCAGAATCAAAGAGCACACCCCTAATGAAATCTAGGAAACAACAATCAATCTAGTTGGCTCAGGGGCCTTCCAAAAAATTACCTCGTGGGGGAGATGAAGTCACCACCAGATTCACTAGAGAATTTGTGAGGAGTAGTTACAATGAACAATGCGAAACAACCATGACCTATCCAAGTATCCTTTATTAAGATAGGTAACCTCCAAGGGAACTGGGACCATCAAAAAATGTGTGTCGTAGGTACTACAAGCACATACCACTTGCAGTCACCTATGTAGATCCTTAGGAAAATCCACTAAGGTTACCACCTAACAATCGATGGTCGGTCGAAGATTCATAAGTCTGATCACATATAAGCGTAGGGTAACTAATCCTAAATTATTGGATGGGTGACCCAATAAAATCCCTGTATGCGTAATGATTGAAGTGATATCACAAACACTAAAACAAGCAGAGAGGGGTAATCTCCCTACTTTCCCCGATGCGACCTCGTGCTTGACTCCTCTGTTATAGGATCTTCCCAACACACTGATTGTAAGAATGTATTTTCACACTCTTTAATGACTTATAGGTTGTGTTTTGTGGACTTGGAGAGTTTACTCTCCAATCCTAATCCAAGGCCCTAAACCTATCTAATGTTGGTTTTCTCTAAAAAACAATTTCTAATAAATTTTAGATTAACCACTTCTTTTTAAAGGTTGTTGCTTATGTCTAGGTAATGGATGAAACTTTGTATGGTGTGAGGACTCTTGACCCAACTAAAAAATGCAAATATGAAAGTGAAAAAATATTTTAATTTGATGAAAGCTAGTTATGGGAGGGTTAGAGAGTTTTCCTTTTTCTTTTTTAACAGTCAAAGCAATCCTCAAACAAGGCAATCAACCAATCAGGCATAAAATATCCAAGACTGACAACTACTTGTATCACACTCACAACACTAATGCTTGAAAAGAGGACTAAGCATGCAAGAAATTTTATTATTATTATTATTATTATTTCCAATGTAAATGCAATAATGCTTCAAAAGTGGACTAAGCATGTAGGAACTTTTATTATTATTATTATTATTATTATTTCCAATGTAAATGTAAAATCTCTTGATCTAAGCAAGAAATCCAAAAGAAAAAAGGAAAAACAAGCAAATTATCAAGAAAAAGGGCGATAAGATATTGGGAATGAGGTTGGATCAGCCCATTCCAATGTCACTACAGGGATCACACCCAAAATTTCACCCAAAACTTAAAAAAAAAATCTAGTGGATTTCTAAAGTTTGGGAGTGGAAATTTGTAGGGATTATACCGCACTTTGTATTTATCAAAAACATATGATATAATATATAAAAGTAAAGCCACATAAATCCTATTTCTAATTGATTGGGTATGGATACAATCACAATTCTATGTCAAAATATATTATCCAAACACTCCACGTGGTCGTCACGGAAAATATGAAAAATAATTGATTTTGAATAAGTGATAACTTTGCTTTCCGAACACTGATATGGACGATTTTTTAAAAACAATTGGATAAATTTTCGAGAGGAATCTATATATGTATCTAATTCCTTCATATTGTCCAATTAAAGTTATATAATTGTGTATGAATGTCTCAACCCTCTTTTAGAGGAAAAACTCTTTAAGAGAGCCAAGGAAGAAAGCAAAGTCCCGAGTGGAGTCCCTGATATATTATGGGACAAAGTCTCATAGGGATGTCACTGAGAAGATAAATAATATATCCCTAGGATCTTCCCTTGATCCTATACATAAAGGGGGTTATTCCTATGATTTCCCTATATTTGGATTCAAAGACATAGATTAATCATTATCCTAAGTAGTGGTGAAGATTTGCATACCTTTCTTGAGGTTGTCCATCGTATCTCTTGGATGTTGTAGTCCTGAAACTCCATCTCCAAGATCCAAAACCTGCCTCTTGTATACAAAATATAAACAACCTTTTTACCTCTCTAATTGGTATTAGAATCCTAGATCTCACTTACTTCTAATCAGATCTATAAAGAGATGAATCAAATCTAAACATTTTCCTAATGGAATACAAACATATCAGGGGAAAACCAATGATCTATTAATAACATAAGAGAAATTACATCAATTCATACCTTGAATGTTGATGCTTCCTCGTAGTTCAAGGCTCTTGATTCTCCTCCTTAGCCTCTTGAGCTTCTCTCTCCATTTTGATAGCATAACCACCCTAAAAAATTGCCTCCACATCTCCTTCATTTTTCCCTCTTCTTATAGTATTTTAGAAGACATTGGAGATAGGCTTCATGACATGTGAATTAGGTTGATACAAGTCATGGATGGCTTGATAGCATGTGAACTAAGAAATTACATGTCATAGATAGACTTGATGGCATGTCAACTAAGCAATTAAAAGTCATGCACAAGTTTCATTCTTAATTATGAGCTTTTTCCAACCTATTATGAACTTAATTATGAGATTTTTCCAACTCACTATGAACTTTCTTTTCAATTATGAGTTTATTCTCAACTATGAAATAATTCTTATTTCATAATTATGAAATTGTGACAAAATAATTGTTCTTTGTGAAATAATTATGAGAATTTCACTCAATTATGTAATTATAGGCTCATAACATCTAATAACATGGTTTCACAACCTATGATGGAAAATACAAGTATAAAAATTGTCCATGAAATTGACCCTGACGATGGTTAACTTTGGTAGACCTTTCTTTACTTTGGTTTACTATGGTTAGCTATGGTTGACCTTGGTTGAGCGTAACCTTCACTATGGTTTACCTTGGTTGACCAAGACCATGGTTGACGTTGGTTGACCATGGTTGAGAATTGTTTTCCATAGTTTACCATGACCACAATTAACCATGACTATGGATGATACTGACCATGGTTGACCATGAACTTGAATATGGTTCATTATAGTTCACCATGACCATGCATGAAGCGTATTAGTACATTTTTGAATTCAAATATCAATACAAATAATAATGAAATTCTTATGAAATGGTTAACCATGGATGACAATGTAGACCATGACCATGGTTGACTATGATAGACTATGGTTGAGAATGAATGTGGTTGACTATGTTAGACCATGACTCCATGTTTGACCATGACCATGGTTTCTTCTGGTTGACCACGACAATGACCATGACCATGGTCAACTTTGGTATACATTCGTTGACTTTGGTTTACTATGGTTGACTATGGTTGACCATGGTCAATTATGGTAGAACATGACTTTGCCTTACGATGAACATGGTTAATTATGGTTGACCTTGGCTCACCATGACCATGGTTAATGTTTTTTTACCTTGGTTTACCATGACCATGGTTAATTATCGTTGACCATGGTAAAATTTTGTAGACCTTGGTTGAATTTGGTTTACTATCATTGACCATAGTTGAGCATGACCATGACCATGGTTGAATGTGGTTGACCTTGACCATGGTTGACTATGGTTGACAATAGTTAACCATGGTTGACAATTGTTTTCCATGACACTAACCATGACCATGGTTAACGTTGGTAAACCTTGCTTGACTTTAGTTTACTATGGTTGGCTATGGTTTAACATGAACTTCACTATGGTTGACCATGAGCATGGTTGACTTTGGTTGACCATGGTTGACAATGGTTAACAATGTTTGACATTTGGTTTCCATAGATGACCATGGTTTCCCATGACCATGGTTGACCATGACTATGGATGACATTCACATTTTTTACCTTAACTATGACTATGGTTGACCATTACATTAACTATGCCTGACTATAGTTTACCATGACCAAGATTATGGTTTACTAGGGTTGACCTTAACCATGGTTAACTATGGCTTTCCATGGTTGACTATGGATAACCATGGTTGAGTTTGATGTCGACCAAAGTTGAGTATGGTTGATCATGATTGGATATGGTTAACCATGACCATGGTTGACTATGATTGACCATGCTCATGGATAACCTTCGTAGACCATGTGGGGATGAATATTGTGGGCCATGTTGGTTATGTTTAACAATGGTTTATTTTGGCACTACCACATTTCCATGTTGATCAAGTTTTGTTCATCACATTGCAACATCAAATTTTGCTCATCACATGACATCGTAAGGTTATGGTCATCGCATTGCGATGTAGGGTTTTTGTTTGTCACATTATGGCATTGGAATAGATTTTCCACATTCTGACAATGGGTTATGTTTGTCACATTACATCGTCGAGAAATCTTCGTGACATTGCATCGTTGGGAAATATGTGTCTCGTTGCAATCTCGGGCTATGTTTGTCACATTGTGACATTGGATTTTGTACATCACATTGCGACAATGGGTTGTGTTCATCACATTGTGATGTTTGGAAAAAAAATTCGTAATTGCGACATCAGGATATGTGCTTTACATTGTAATGTGAGGATATTTTCGAAACATTGAGACTATAGGGATATGTTCATCACATTTCAACGTTCATTTATGTTCAACACATTTCAGCATTACTATGTTCGTCATATTGCATCACATTGCGACAATGGGTTATGTTCATTAGATTGTGAAAACATGTTATGTTTGTCACATTGCGATGTTTGGATATGTTTGTCACATTGTGATGTTAGGATATATGTGTCACATTGCAATATGAGAATATGTTCAACGCATTGCAACAACAGGGATATGTTCATCACATTGTGACATTACTATGTTTTCCATATTTCAATGTTACTATGTTTGTCACATTACGACGTTACTATGTTCATCCCATTGCAACATTACTATTTTCGTCACGTTGCAACATCTGGTTTTGTTCATCATATTGCAATGCCTGGTTTTGTTCATCATATTGCAACATTGGGTTATGTTGGTCACATGACAAGGTTGGTTTATGTTGGACACTTTACGAAAATGAAGTTTTGGCCAAGTTCTTTTTTTTAAATTCTAAGGAAGTGTTTCCTTTATCACTAAGATAGGAGCTTTGAACTGATGTGATGTATTACAAAAAATGAAACTTAGGATTTTACTTTTTGTAAGGAGATTAATAGAAAATCATCTTGAAATTTATAGATGATGATTTTTACTTGTTTTAAACACATTGATAGAAAATCATCTTGAACTTTGTAGATGACGAATTATACTTTTTTTATGGACACTCATAGTAAATCTACTTCATTTATACTTGTTCTAAGGACATTGATAGCACATCATTTAATAATTTAGACTTGTTATAACAACATCGATAAAAATAATCTTGAACTTTGCATATGACGAGTTATACTTGTTCTAAGGACATTGATGCAAATCTACTTGATATATGTTACAAATGATGATTTATATTTTTTCTAAGAACATTTATAGGAAATCAACTGGTTTTATACTTTGCAATTGACAATTTATACTCATTCTAAGGACATTGATATAAAATCAACTTGAAATTTGTAGATAATGATTTATTATTTTTATAAGGACATTTAAGTACACCACAGATGGATCATAGAGTCTATACATTGCACCATGATACAAACTATAACCATTATACATTCATATATAATTTTTACATGATTTTATTTTTCATGGGTGGGAGAATTAACAAAGCAAGTCTCCCACACACATTGAAATTTCACTAAAATCCATATGTATAGAAAACATTCATAAAAATACATATAGTTAAAAGAATAAATTGCAGACAAACATTAAACCATATTCTCAAACCATTAAAATAAACATAAGTCTTATGTGGATTTATATCCATACCAATTTTACTTTTAATTATATAATATATAGTTACAAAATAATTTTTATATAGATATTTTTAAACATATAGACATTTTTTATATAAAAAGAAATAAAAATATTGTTTATTACTAAAAATTAAAAATGTGATTTATTACTATTATTTCATTAACAAATACTTATATAATTTAAAAAACTAAAAAAATTGGTTTATACATATTATTTCATTAACAAATATTTTTTAAAATCTATGTATAAAAAATTTGCAGTTTTTCTTAGGATTAGATATATTTACAAATTTGCAATCTTTCTGAAGATGATATATATTTACAATTCAACTAGATTAAAATTGTTTTTTATTGTTAAAATTGAATTAAAATTATGTTATTATTATCATTTTTGTATTATTATAAAATAAACCTTTCAACACATAACATTATAAATTGGAACAACCTCCGTGGTTTGGTTGGAGTGGTTGAGAGCTGTAAATTAGAAACAAGATCTTACCATCCTACAAATGAGGAGAAGTGTTAGCTCAAGGGTTTCCAGATATGTGTATTTCATCAAAAAAATCCATTATAAATTGGAATAGATATATTTTTTTAAATCTAACTATAAAAAAATTGCAATTTTTCAAAATAAATTATATTTACAATTGTATTGCAATTCAAGTGAATTAAAATTAAATTATTATTATTATTAAAAAATAAAGTGAAACTTCAAGAATATTAAATTTACAATTTTTTATTAATTTGAAATTCCAATCCATCTTTTAAATATCCGCATTGATTTAAAATAAAATAAAACTACAACCAAATAGAATATGTTTTCTAAAAAACTAAGAAACTTATTCCATAATTGATATCAAAACTAACTGCCACCCATTGGGAATTGGGGAGACAAGGACATATGGAATAGATATTTCTAGTATTGTATCATATGTTGTAGAATGACGGGCAATTGGGAAGGTTTGCGCACGAATCAAATATGACACTAGAAGTTTGAGGTTGAAGCAAGGAGTAAACCTTAGCGTAAGGGTTCGTAGAATATTGCAAGTCAGTGATTAAATAACACTAATAGTTAGTCGCTGGCCTAGGTGAAATTTGAAATGTCTCCCAAATGTTACATACAACGTTGCCACACCGGCCATGCCACACTTCACATCCATAACAATTTGGCCAAAATGAAACTCTTCCCTAATATTACACCTTGGATATGTAGAATTAATCCTTGTTAATCACCTAAATGGATATGGTAATAAGCAACCACATGCCATGTAGTGAAACTTAACCACATCGGATATGTAGAATTAATCCTTGTTAATCGCCTAAATGGACATGGTAATAAGCAACCACATGTCATGTAGTGAAACTTAACCACATGGTGCAACACTTTTTTTTGAAACATGTAAATTGGTAAAAGTAAAAGTAAGTGTTAACCAAATGCACTAGTTTTTTCCATTCCTCTCCATGTCAAGACTTGAAAAATAAACACGCAAAGTAGAATTGTAAAATGTAAAAACTTAATAGTGAAGAAGTAAATGTGAAAAGTTAAGTCTTGTTTGAATTTGTAAAAATATGCTCTCTAAAACATTTTAAGCAGTCATAGTAAATTCTTAATCGTAATATGTAAAAGTAAAACAATAAACAAATTAAATAATAATAAATGAATACATTGATAAATGTATGGGAGTTTATATTTGTAATCTTATTCATTGATTTGGAAATGAGAACGAGAATATGTTAACATCTTTAATTCTTAGCCATAAAATTATATTTTGTAATTAAAAAATTGATTAATTCATCCATTGCAATAAGGAAGATTCCTATTAATATAATAAAATTAAATAAAAAAATATTTTCCTTATAAACATCAAATTCCTTTATTAAAATTTGGAAAAATACAATTTTTAATTTTAATTAAATACAATTATCGTAATAGGATACATGTGTGATATCATTACGAGAATATGTTATTTTTTTTTGTTATTTTAAATTGTTTTTGATAAAGAAATAAAGTTCTTCATTATTAATCAAATTTACTTCATGACATTGTCACTGCTTGAAGAATTGAAGCATCCCTAGTAATAATAGAATTTTGGTTTCTCTCATAGAATTTATGTGAGCTAAGGATAAACATATCCAAAACAATCCTTCTTCGAGATGTAATCGTAGATGTAATATGGTACTTAGTTTCTCACTCAAAAGATGGGTTTCATGTGGGTTTTTTTAAAAATAAATATTTTATTATTATTACATATTGTATAGAATATAAGGAAAAGTGAAGTAGAGAATAATAGTGGATAGAAATTGTTAGAGATTCGAGATGTAATCGTAGATGTAATATGGTACTTAGTTTCTCACTCAAAAGATGGGTTTCATGTGGGTTTTTTTAAAAATAAATATTTTATTATTATTACATATTGTATAGAATATAAGGAAAAGTGAAGTAGAGAATAATAGTGGATAGAAATTGTTAGAGATTGGAGCATAATGATTAAAATAGTTATCTGATATCAATGGTGAATACTCAATAAAGTAATTAGATAATATATTATAATAAATGGAAAAACATTTTGAAACATAATTGTTCATTTTTGTATGGAACTTATCTATATGAATGAGGCAATTTAGTATGTAGAAGTTTAATTGTTTGATATGATGAGAAAATTCTATTTTGGTTGTCTATTTCGTAAACTATTATATATCAATTGGTATCATAGCTTGAGTTATTGAATTCCATTGCCAAAGTAAGAAAAGGAACAATATCCTTTATATCTCACATTTATAACCAATATTCTATTAAGATACTAGCTCTCTCAAAGGAGTGATCTTAAGCAACATCTTCAGATTTTTTAAAAACTCATGGAACCTCCTAAATCATCTCATAGCAAGGAGATTTCCCATAATGATTTGTACACTTATATTTTATAGGAGAAACAAAAAATATTCTAGCAAAAAACGTATTTCATGAAAAAATAGGCTAAAGTTATTTAAGAATTAAAGGAGAAGGTCCCTGATCAAAATTTTCACAAGCTTTCATCTTCATCTTCTTCAGGAATGCACTTGAACCCTAAATTGACATTGCCTTAATTTTTCGATGCACTTGATAATTGGGTTACTGGATTAGAGTGTTCTCTTCATATTTAAAATACAATAAGAAGCTCCTAGAGTGTGATAAGACTTCATTCACAATATGTCACCTCCAAGGGTTAGTAGCTTAATGGTAGGAAATGGTCCAACATTGATGGGTCGAGGACATATCTCTATGTGTAGAACTCAATAATAACACTATCATCCAAAATTTTAATGCAATTACCAGTTGGCATGATTTGTGCATATCTCTAAATGAGTGTTTTTATCCCGCGGAATATAGTGAAGGTATATGGGAACAATGCCCTCAATTGTGGTAATTTTCCAGCGACATAGTGCACCAATATATTGAGGTGTTGTACAAACTCTAGGTACAAATATCTATTTCTGATCTAGAGAAGGAATTGATTATCAAATTTAATTCTAGTTTATTACCCTGGTTTCATAATGAAGTGGATTTGATCTCTAGTGCATCTCTTTGAAAAGCCTTTAAAAATGCTCCTGTAATAGAGAAGACATTGGGAAAGTGTCCATTAACTCCATGTTATCCTTTTTATACAACTCCATCCCTTACCTTGAAAATTTTCCATTTTGCATCTCCACCTACAATTAATCACTATTGTATTTTTCATAAGGTTGCTTCACATAGTGTCGAAATTTTGCATTCCCTACAATATTCACTGGTCATTATGTCTTTGTTTGTTGATTAGAATCCATATCCTCCTGATATATATCCTCAAGGATCAATTGATGTGGCCAACCATACTGAACTATATTCTCATCTTGTTCTTATGGCTATTCATTCTACTCTGGCTGAGCAAGGGTCCCTCTTCACTCACAATTTTGAAGTTAAGGATTACATGATTAATTTGATCCTAGACAATGGGAGTTAAAAGAATTTAGTCTCATATGATCTCATGAAATCATTATACATCCCTATCATGCCTCACCTAGAACCATATTATCTAAGACAATTCAAAAATAATGCCATCTCATTGTTGGTATCATAGACTTCACTGGTCAAATTTTATATCAGCCCACTTTTACACAATAAAATGGCATGTGATGTCACCATCATTGACTTTGTAAAGTTAATTCTAGGTACACACTACCAACATGCTTGTTTTTCAATATTATATCTACACCAATTCATACAATCTCACTAAGGATGATCATCCTTAATACTTTTGCTCCTCAACCACCTCTCTAGTTAATCCTCTCTTCGACATTAATGCAATGATGCATGTGGTCGTCCATAAGTTTTTTCACCTTTTAATTATATTTGAATCCCAATATGATGATATCCATTCAAATTCAAAATCAGTGAAATTTCTTCTTACCTCTTATCAGGACATTTTTTCTTAACACCAAGGCTCGACCCCTTCATACCATATCCAACGTGGCATCGATGTTGCCCTTGAAACCCCTCTTATCAACACCTCCTTTATGTAGAGCTTTCACATTGAAAGGTCAAAGTATGTTCCCCCTAATAATCGTTCAAAGCACCAGATCCCTTACTGGTGACATCATCCTCCTTTAAGTTGTGCACAAGAAAACATCCATACTCCTCTAATTAGGATGTATTCTAGAGCTCATAAATGGGGATATAGAAAAAGTAAGAAATCCTTGGATGATATTTCATTGGTTCTACTAATGGTGACCACAACATGAAGAATGTGACCACTAGAGATCATATTTCCCTTGACGACGTTTGGACTATGAAATTTGAAGTAGAGCATTGGAAATCCAGTTGAGACGCTTTAGAAGGAAAGTATCAATCCATGTTGAATGAAGCTAGCATAGAAATGAAGGATGAAAAAAAGAGATTTAAAGTGAAGAAGATTTGACAAAAGAACATGCTAGCCAATTGTTCAAATCTCTTTTATGTGTTGAATATAAATCTACAACCAAAGAAAATACACATAACTTATTAGATTCTCTTGCAACGGTTGAAGCTGAGGTTGTACCTTATAATGTAAAACATGAATATGAATAGTCTCAATATTCTGAAAAATAACAATTAAAATACACAATCATTATTTTTCAAGTGTGGATACTCTCTAGGAAGTGGATATGTTCAACCCCCTTAGTCATTGTAGCTTGCTTTCTATGTATGTGGGAATTGATGATTATTTTTGGGCATCACATTTTTGATATCATTTCCTGCTCCCAAAATTTCCATCCCTTTTTTCTATTTTCCCAAATTATTTCCCCCCTTTCTTTTCCCTCTTCTATACTTACCCGTTTTTCCCTTTTCCTTTTTTCCTTCTACTTTCCCTTTCTCATTCCATACTTAGTCATTTTTCAAAATCACGAGTTCCCACGTTGGTAGTATCATGGATCCTTATCTCCATCCATACCTTCACATCAAGAGGCCGACAGACCAATGCACTATTCTATACTTAGTCGATTTTGCAATCGCGGGTTCCCAGATTGGCGAGGTCGAAATCCTTTACTCTATGTTCTGTGATATACTTTTTGCATACAAAAGTTATGCAAACTACATTTTAACCCCCAGACTTCCAAGTCTCATTATTCCTATGATGAGTTCGTCTGACTGCATCACAACACTTAACCAATTTTCCACCTTCTACATGTCGTGGGTTCGCGAGTTGTCGGTTTCACAAAAAGTCTCAAATCCTATTTCTCTCCCTTCCATCCCCGCCATCCTCACGCTCTTCCCAATGTGTATTTATTATGCTTTAAATGATAACAATTCATTGGGCTGGTTCGTAAAGATTTCCATTAATAAGCGAAGGGATTGAGGATATCTCCTCTTAAAACGCATTAAACCAGGATTTACAGAGGATTATATTATCCCTCTCAAGTGTTCATTTTAAATATTATCTGGAGCAAAGGAACATTTTTGTCAACTTATGGAAGAAACTCGACAACATTTTTGTGGAGATAGATTGAACATTTTTGGGCGTGATGACCAGATCTTTCAGTGGTCCAGAGCATATTCTTACTACTCATCCCCTTCTATTTAGACGGAAGTAATCTAGACATTTGGAATTGCGCACACAGGTTGTGTCCCATAAGTATTTGACTGTAAGGAGTTGGTCACCTGGTGCATCGAGAGATATATTCCAATCCAATGGATCATTCAATTGCAGGATCATTCCCCTGTCTCTCTGTCACCTCAGATATTTTGTAATATGTTGAGACTCCTCAAGCCAATGCTTACCTTCAAGGGGGAATATTGTAGAGAATTATTGAAGAAGAATGACAATGAGTTGGAACTTTTACTTGAGTTTCTGGAGAACCCAACGACCATCTCCAAGGACATCATGAGATTGCAGGTTAGCTCATTCAAAACCCATTTTCGAGAAATTGCTTGGCTTTTCACAAGGATAACAGGACAAGAAACCACAACCATCATTTCCCACATGATTCTTTACATTTTGTACTTTATGGTCAAGGAGAAGGCCATCTTCAATTGGGAAAAGTTTATTTCCATTTAAATCTCTTCCCAATTGTCGCAATACAAGAAGGAGAACAAGTTATTTATGTCATCTTATTTGGTTTTTCACGATAGCACATTGTTGTCAGTTTCTGAGATTATCTGTGTGTAAGAAGGTAAACTGTGAATTCGATCCGGTAACCTTCTAGCATCAAACATTATGGAGGCACAAAGCTCCAAACATTTTTATGAAGTTTTTAATGATTTTGTCTCAGTTTTTAAAGGCTTGTTGTTTGGAAAGGACATCCCCCAGATTTCTAACCAGACGAGTAAGTTCCTGGATAGGAAGGGGAAATTGGAACATATGGAGAATTACAATGTCATAAGGATTTTCAGTTCCGAGGAAAATCCTTCCTTCCTTCCATACCACATATCCCACAAAATATTTTTTATTGAAATAGCAAGGTAGTACAACTACTGGTTGTATTTTTTCCATGAAAAGCGAAAAAAAAAATTCATTCCTCCCCCTTGGAAATTTGGGGACTTCATATTAAAATATATGAACAAGATTGATGAATTTTCAGGCCATTTCCACAGCCTTAATTTAAGATATGATGAAATAAAAAAAGCGTTTGACCCTTGTAGAGTTTTTTTAGAACATCTATTGCCAATTGGATTCAACAATTATTTTATTAATGCTATTCTAAATGAAGAAAGAGAGAATGACTGAGAAACTCCTACCTGTGACATTGGCAACCTGGAAACAATACTCAACACCAATGAGGAGTACAAACAGAAATGAAAAGTTCCTGGTGATAAGAGTGCCCAATCCCCAACTGTCATTCCAAAGAGAACAACATCTCGGAGAGGTTCTCCAATGACCCACCAAATTAAGAAAGTGACCCACAGTTCCTCAGGAGGAGGAGGAGATAAGAACCATCCTTCGGGAAAAATTGAAAGTTCCCATAAACTTCCCTTGAGGAAGAAAATATAAAACATTGTGTAAGAAGAGGAGGGACCTCGAGGTGAAAGTGAGATCCATGAAATCTCCCTCGATGATATGGAACTTGGGATTGACATCGAAAAAGTGTTCTCGAACGCTTATCATCCAGAGAGCACGACTCACCGGAATCCCTTGATGCAAAATAATTGAGAGGGGGACCTTCGATGTGGAAGAGTCTTTTGTATTTCAGAGCATTGTTTTTACGGCGAGTCCAAAAATTTAATTATTGAAAAAAGAGATGTAAAGAATAAAAAGGGGAGATCTCGTTCATAGATTAACCTACAGAACATGCGGCCTTCCCAAATTTCCCAAATTCATTGAGCAACTGGAGATTCTCTATATTATTCTATTGGAGGCCTTGAAGCAGAGAATGCCAAGTTAAAGGAAAGAATCAAAGAATTGGAAGAAGATTTGATGCATCTTCCAGTACTTTCTATTCCTTTAGAAATAATTGGGCATACCACACTTGCAACAAAAATTAAAGGATATACAAACTTTCTCACATCCACCACGGGATATGTGGAGAAGAACATTAAGAAAAGAATGGAATTAATTATAGAGGATTGGGACATGTCAAAGAGAATGGTATCTTTTGGAACGAAGGCACATGCATTCCATGAATATTTACAGGTAGATTTGAAAAACGAAGAAGTAATTTACCTTGATGTGGTTGTACCCTTCAGTTTTAAAGTTACCAATATGACAGAGTTGATAAGAAGAGAGGAGGATCTCCCTTCTCCAAACCAGATAAAACAACTAAAAGCATGCTGGAAGTAAAAGGTTAAGAACCTAAATATTATAGTCCAAGCATGCAGTCAAGCCATAACTAGAAGAGAAGAATTATTCAAAAGGCTGACCACAATAGACCTAGTCGGGAGCACCAACGAGGTCCAAGACCCTAAATTGATTTTCAACTCATTTTTCCTAACGAAGCAAGCCTTTGACGAAAAAGTTGAAATATTTAAAGGGTTATCATTTAAAAAATTCTATGGCATTCTTGAGTATAATGAAGATGACGTGTAGAACTGGCTAGTGGACTATTCAATGAAAAATCAAGACATTGAAGAAGATTTGCAAAATATTTCCATTGATCTAAGGGACTTGGAGGGAGAGATTTTCAATATAAAAATCCGGCATGAAATCAAAGTGGCACCAATGAGGAGGTGCATCGAGGAGTGGTTTAAAAAGGTTGTTGACAAACTTATTGATGAAGGGAAAAAGGAAGTTGAGACAGTTCCCATAACCATCGACGAAATCCATAAAAGGACATCAGCAAGAAAGTAACAAAAAGAGAGATACCATCATAGTAAGTTCATACTGATCACATCCTTCTATCTTTATCAAGTTCTTCATCTAGTTACTCCACCTCTTTAAATAGAAAGGTTTAACCGAAGACTGATAGTTTCTTTTTTCTTCTTACAGGTCTTGATGTCTTATGCCGCCCACTGTCTTCCTTCTATGAACATCATTCTTATATATATTTTCTTTATGGTCCACGGGAGCCCCAATCCCAGTCATTATGACAAACACATTTAAATTTCATAGAATATGTACTGAACTATATATTTTTTTAAATTCCAAGAGATCTATCTTGTGAACAATCTCGACTATACTTTGTAACCTGATTTTTTGAATATAAAGTATTTGAGGTTGATCTATCATTATATTTATTTGAGCTTCCCATGTACCACTCTGTCAAATTTCTCTTATGCATGCAGATAATTTTATTTTACCTTTTTATGTGATCATAAATCTTTATCCCTACTATGACAGATGTGAGGATTTTTTTTTTATTTTCTTTAGATGCGTGAATGTTTGTGGTTCTTGGTCCATTCTCAGGAATTTTCTTTGAAAAGAAAAATAAAACAATTTTCATTTTTTGTATATTTGTGTTTTATTTTGATTATCATGACAAACTTCTATAAAAGTCCCACATTCTGAAGATCTCGAGTCCTGCAAAAATCATAATAGAGGAGTACCACCTCTATAAAAACGTAGGGGGATTTGTATCCTCATGAGGTAGTTGTTTTGGTCCTAACAAATTCAAGTGTCAACATTTTTGGCGACCATACTGGGGAATATGAACTGAAAATTCGAAACCTGGCCCAATGTTCGTAAAATAATATATGACTTTACACCAGGGTAATCAGCCCCAATTGGAAATTGGATTGAATAATCAACGAATCATTTTACCCGAGTTATACAATTTGGTAATAAAAACAACCTGGACTTGAGAGGAGTTAGAAGGGTCCTAGAAGATCTTAGTCCAAGAAGAAGAAAGATAAATTCTTTGAAGACAACAGAGAGAAGAACGAAAACATCAAAGAAGTCAAAGGCTAGCTAGATCAACACAAGAACAAGGTCAATATTGAAGCTGGACGAATATAAGGGACCCATTACCAGAAGTAAAATTAATCAACTCTTTGTCCTTAGAAGTGAAAAATATAGCCCTGAAGTCTCCTCAGACATGGTCGCAAGAGAAGAAAAACCTCGAGATGAGCATCATGAGGAGAGACAAGGAGGTGGAATAGATTCCGTAAGAAATCAAGGAATCCCAGGTTTTGGAAACCGAAGCAGGGTAAGAGACTCCCCTCTTGATGTTGTGGGTGAGAAACATGATGTTATAACCCTAAATTGCACCAGATATGCATACCTAGCATCATGCAATCTAACTTGTTGTCTTTGCCAAGCCATCACTAAACAAGCTCTTCTAAAAAGCATTGTTTTGAAGGTGTATGTGCTCTAAACCACTACTACCCACGTACACATGCTTGCTGACCCACTATAGCCCATGTACACTCACAGAATATTGCAAAAAATGAAAATTGCATAGGATTCTAGTTTCCGGGCCATTACTTAACCATTTGACTACCCATAGTCAGTCACCCCAAATGTTACTATCTCATTTGGACTATAAAAGAAGGGGTTGGGGTCCTATTTCAACAATAAGCATGAGAGCATAGAAAGTCTGCCTATTTTTCCCCCCTTTTCCCCATTTGTTTGCAGCCACATTGTGAGTTTGAGCCAGAATTCCCTTTTTCCTCCATTGCAAGTCATTGCCATTTCCCTAGAGAGAACTGAAGAGGAGAAGGGTACGTGGAAGAAGTTGGTGCATTGTGAAGAGGAGCCCAGGACCGAGTTCAAGGAGCAATGTCAGTCTCATGTTGTAAGTGACTTTTGTGAGATTAATATAAAGAAGTACTTTTTCTGTCCCGCCAAATGATGTCTTAAACTTATATGATTTGTTTACATTTCTTGTTTATGATGTCTAACCCACTAATCCATATGTAGAATTCATTCTTGCAGTTTCTTGTTTGTCTTTTGGTGAATTCAGGTCATCCTTGGGAGGAGACTTGTAGTCAGGAAACAACTAAGAGCAAAGGGATCGACACCGGATGCAGAGTTTAAGGTATGCCTACCAGATCCCTATACCTTGTCTTTTATGTATGATTGTGGGGTAGTGTTGGGATAGTTGATAAAAAGTAGGAGACTTTAGATGGTTAGCTCTTCCTACATTTTAAGAACCCTGGTGTAGTCCATAGAGTAGTTTTCCCGCTATAGCATAGTTGGCGACCATACTGAGGAAGTCTCTCGGGTCTTTGGGGATATTTATTTTTGGGTGATTTGAATCAGTTTATTCACTGTTTTCTAAGTTTCTGTAAGCTTCTGTGTCTTTAAGGGATTCTGGTCTTCCATACCAGTACTCCCTTCCTGTGTTGGATTGTTGGTTTTCATTTTTTTGAGGAGTTACAAAGGTGTACGTGGCCTATAGTGGGCCTACACGTGTGCATACATGCCCTTCCCTTGGACAACCCGCGTACATACGCTGGCTGTTGAAGTGTCAGTAGCGTGCCTGTTGAGATTTTTTTTTTTTTTTTTAAGGAGAGGCCGTCATCCTCTTCCCTATCAGAAGTCACACTTCTCAGGGGTTTTCTTGATCTCTTCCTGGTCTCTGTTATAGTAGTTTTCTTCTTAGGTTTGATTTCAACATAGCTTTCTTTTCATCAAAAGATTTCTTGTGTTTTCTTTGATAAGGGTTTTAGACAAGTTTGTGAGTTTGTTTTGATCTACCTATTTGGTATTGTTAGGGACTCCCCACAATCTGCATTTGGGCTTGAATTCGTTTCTTAGTCCTGTCTTGTCATCATTTTTCCCTTTTTTTCTTAAGAAGAAAAGAAAAGAATTCATTTTCAAATTTCTTATTTTGAAGCATAAAACAATAATAAAAAAACTCTTTCATTTCTTTGTTTGGTAGAGTAGTTTAGGTTAGTTGTTGCATTTGCCAAGAAAAAAGAAAGTTTTCTTAAGTTCTTTACTTGAAATTTTCGGACATTAAGTAGCTTGTAGTCGAGCGAAATCTTGTTTCAAGTTTTTCTTTTCAAAGATCTGAGAAAGGTAGTTACGAAAATTTTGGTTAAAGAGTTTAAATTGGCAAATCTTTATTTATGAAGAAAGAAGTACTTTTGTTTCTAGTTTCATCTTATGCTCTTCTCATTCGTCTCTTACAAAACACCACTAGTTTCATTTCCATTCCTCTTGACTTAAGACATCCACTAAAATAAACGCTTAATTAAAAGTTATTAGACTTTGTGTTTGAAGGGTCCATCAATTTAGTCTAGGCTAGAGCCTTAATTTAGGATTGGAGAGGAAGCTCTTCAAGGATACAAAAACAAACATAAGAGTCTGAGCTAGGGAGTGCTTGAAAGTCCAGTAACCATGAAAGTTATCTGAGACCCCCCTCTAACACATGGGATAAACACGAGGTCGCACAAGGAAAGGTAGTGGAGATAACCCCTCCAAAGTCGGACCAAGCATAGTGGGGAACACATATAGAGGGCTTATCTTGGAATTTCGTTGATCGCATTTTTCATGGAGCTTCACGGGTCTCGAATCCATTCAAGGTCCTCATTTGTCTTCTATAACACTTTCTTTAGATACCCTTTGTAAGTTTCGGGCTTGATACCCTGCTCATTGCGGTCCACTTGACTGTCAATTGTACCCGCCTGGTGATTGTTTGCGCGTTGGCAACCTAGTTTCCTTTATCTTAGTGACGTACACAGGTGACTACGGGGGTATACCATGATACCTAGGGAAGACATCGGGCCACACTTTGTAGAGTATACCCGGAGGGTGCTTCCGTATTCGAGTTGCACTATTCTTCGAACTAGCTAGTGATCTACTTGTCTTGTCTCATAGGAGATTTTTCTAGTGTGTGTTGGCTTTTAAAATGATTATAGAAATCCCTAGTGTGTCATTGATCTTCTCACATAGTGGAGGATCAGGAGCTCTGTCAATTGCAAAGGCTTTTGGGATTTCCGCCGGTTGATCTAGAGCCACCCCTGCCACTGCTAAGGAAACAACTAGACCAACAAGGGTCTTTTGAGGTGATCGAGTTACAAGAAACTGTGCCCAACTTATATCTGAGAGGAGAACATTTGATTCCTGAGGAACCAATCATTTCTGACCTCGGAGAAAAATCTCTTGGTCTGTATAATCCTCCAATCACTGATCTATCGGCGCCCATCGTCATACATGTTCGACCTTACAAGCATTAAGTAGTGTCACAAGAAGCGATGGAAAAAAATGTTGCTACTTCTTCAGGGAATAATCATATTTCTTCTACGACTGTCACTATAGGGGGTGTTCCTCCTCCTAACCAGCCGTTGTCGGACCAGGCCACTATGATATTGATTACCTTTACCTTGGGCAATGATCTGATTCCATCTATGGCAATGATCATTGCTCCGTTCACCTAGAGTGCGACAGGCCCTCCATTCTCATATGGGATGCCTGGCTTCGGTACGAGCACTGTACTTTCCTACTCCACTCTACAGACTTTAGGTCTCAGGGCAGGGAGCTCCAACACTCCTCTACAAGGATCCAGGCACTTTAGCTCCCTATAATGCTTTCCCTTACAGGGGAGGGTCATATACGTACTTCATCCCCTTCGCTCAATGGTGCTCACCAGCATTCCACCGGGCCGAACGTAAACCATACTTCGTTTGGAGCAGGTAGTCAAGGACTTCCTTCTTATAAGATGTCGGTAGGTTCGACACCATTCTCTTTGTTCGATTCATTTGGTAACAATGCTTTCTCGTTAGCTTCCATCTCGGCCAGGGGAAACCTCGGTTATGGACAATAACATCCTGTACAGGGTACTATTCCTGCACAGGGGGGAAACTTAAGAATTCCTTCCTCACAAGGACCTTGGAATCTATGGCAGGGATTAGTTCCCTTGTCAGGGATGAAGACCGGGGGAAACCCCTTCCATAGCCAATGGAACCCTTGGAAAGGCTTAGCACCTATGCCCGTCATATCGGCAGGGGGCAACCCTTCCCAAAATCATTGGAATGCGACGCAAGCCCAACCCTTTTCATCATATTATGGTAGTCAGCCGATGATGTCTTAGCAAGTGCAAAATCCGTAGGCTATTCATGACCATGGTTTTTACCAAAACATTGGCCAACAACCTAACTTTTCTTGGCAAACTAATGCCGACCAAACTCCGGGCTCCTTTTTCCTTGGTTATAATCAACAACCCAAATTACCATTTCTGGCAACTCTGCATTTGCTAGACTTGAAAAGGTTATTAAACAACCCCATCTGTCATGATCCACGTTGGCCCCCTATGCCGACCAAGTTTCCTTCAGACATTCCAAAGTTTGAGGCTAATCCTAACGAATATCCAGGCGTTCATGTGACTACCTTCCATCTATGGTTCTCGTCCAACTCATTGAGAGACGACTCCATCCAGTTGTGTTTGTTTTAATGCACTCTCATCGGGAGTGATGTGAAATGGTACATCGAGCTCGACCGCTCAAGATACTCTTCCTTCTGTGAATTGGCAATGGATTTCTTAAACCATTTCCAATTACCTGTGAGATACGACGTCGACACCGAATTGCTGGCCAACTTTGAGCAGACAAAAGCAGACCATGTCTCAGATCACATCCGAGAATGGAGACACCAGAAGAGTTTGATAAAAGTGCTAGTCCCACCAGCATTCGTGATTGAGTGGTTCCTTAAGTCTTTGATACCCCAGTTGTCTAAAGACATGACAATGTCAGAGATATTTTCATAGGAAGATGGGATAATGAGAGCCCAACAGCTAGAACTGATTTACTCTCAATCCAGTTTACTTTACAAAGTTTTTCCAGATGCAGCATGGTCGATACTTGACAAGACCAAACAGAGGTCTATACCACATGCCGATTGTATTGTTGGTTTAGTGAAAACGAAGCCCATTGATCAACTATCAAATCAATTGTAGCAATTGTCAATACAATAGACATCGGCCAACCAGACCACTGGTTCAACTATTCCCCCTACCCAAAAGTTGGATGTACACAATGTGCAATCGAAAAACCCAAAGGCCACCCAAAAACCTGAAGGAAAGAAGAAACAATGAAAGAAGGGTAAGGGGGATAAGAAACCTACCGATAATGTTGGCAGGGGCAACACTAAAAATAAGAAGTCGAAGTATCCATGTAATCTTTGCAAGGAAGACCATCCGACTCACTAGTGCCCTCAGCTTGTGGAGGCCCAGAAGTTATTGGCACAGCAGTAGCCTGCCATGTTAACAAACCTGTTTCCACATGAGAAAAATCTAACTCAAGCCTCTTTGAGCGTGGAAGGGGGAAGTCAGGAACTCCCTACACCTTTGAGCAATCCTTCGTTTGTGAATGTGTACATGATGAAAGGTAGCATTGACATAACGACTAGGACACGCGACTATGGAATGCCAAACACCTCTGAGAAGGGTAAAGAAGCCAAAAACCCATCTCTTCCTCTCCATATTGAGAAGATGTTGGGAGAAAAAATGACACGCATCCCCAAAGGTGTGTTCAAGAAAGATTGCCACAACCCAAACACAAGGACCACCCATAACTACTCTGTGGTGGAGGATTTGTCACAAACCCCTTGTGCAATGTCTACTTTGGAAGTCCTCCAGAGTTTCCCTTCCCAGAAAAAGAATCAATTAGCTTCCTTAGGATTTGTTGAGACTTGTAATCCGAGAATGATCATGCTTGATACGACTGACTTAAAACCTCATCTTCCTTACCATGTAGTGTTTCAGATAGTAGTGGCTTACACCACAAAAAAATTTACTCGAAACATTTTCCGCACGATGGTTGATGAGGGCACCTCGACATGCGTGATGTATTTGGCATGTTGGAAGGCCATTGGCCAACCGGTTTTGTCTTCGTCACCTACTCTCCTTACTGCTTTTGACGGGAGTTCATTCCAACCACATGGAATCATCCCCTCTTTCCCCGTGTCGTTAAGGGGGAAGACCGTGTGCGTTGAGGTTGAAGTGGTCGATGCTTCTCTCAACTACAATCTCTTGTTAGGAAGGATTTGGACCTATGCTATGCAAGTAGTGGTCACGATAGTTTTCCTGGTATTTTTGTTTCCACACGAGGGTCAAATCATGACCATTGATCAGTTATCCTTCTCTTGTCCTGACCCTTCATCGGGGGTATCCACGGTCTCGATGATTGATAACCCTCATCACGGCATCGTCAACGTAGGGGTTTGTTTGTGCCCACCTTTGATGGGTACTTTATATTACCCGCCTCCAACCAGAAATGTCGAGTACATATCGGCTATCCCCGACCAGCCTAGGGCCGAAATATTTCAAATCTCGTCGTTTTGCACAAATTACTTTAACGATCTGTGAACTCTTCCTTCCCCATCAACCATGATGGAAGGGATAAGGCACCATGGCATGACCATGCCTTTGTCTTTGAAATAAGTTGTGTACTCTATAGTTCATCAAACTTCTGTTAACCTTGATTTGACTCCCACACAGAAGTTGGATCCAGTTCTCGAGCCTATATGGGCTCAAGGTTCCCTCACTAATACTAATTCTTAGACTTAGTATTTCCCTCATACAAGACGATTATTGAGGCAATGACTAGTTCGGACAGACCCTACGATGATCTTCACCATAGATCTTACTTCCTTCCAGAGTTAAGAAGAATTCAAGCAGGTGATTTCACTCTGACTATGACTAGAGATAAGGCTTGTCGTATCAATCCTTTGGCTACGCGTGTTGTTTACACTGAAGGAAATATGGAAACCATTGCTCAAATGATACCTATCGATATATTTAGACTCCCAGACGTTGTGGAGAATATCTTCATCGAAGAAGAATACTCCCCCTAGGAGAGTCAAATCTACACATATTTATTTAAATAATTTCGTGACGTGTTTGCCTGGTCTTATGAGGAAATGCCAGGGATAGATCCAAGAATCGTCAAACATGAAATCATGACATATCCTGATGTTAAGTCGGTTCCAGAAGCTTTGTCCAGTCAATCATAGGAAAGCAACAGCTATTAAGGTTGAAGTAGAGAAACTACTCCAAGTTGGTTTCATCTACCCCATCCAATTGAGTCAATGGGTGCCAAATCCTGTTCTAGTCAACAAAAAATAGGGTACAATTCATGTATGTACGGACTTACGTGATTTGAACAAGGCTTGTCCAAAGGATAATTTCCCCACGCCATTTATTGACCAGATAGTCGATGAATGTGCAGGTTGCGAGGCCTTTTCTTTCATGGATGGTTTTTCAGGATACAATCAGATACAGATCAAGCCCGAAGACCAACAGAAAATCGTGTTCATCTGTCTATGGGGTACATTCGCTTATCAAAAGATGCCTTTTGGTCTGAAAAATGACGGAGCTACGTTTTAGCAGGCCATGTCTTTTTCATTCCAAAACCTCAAACACATAGTCGAGTCTTATCTCGATGATTTAGCATCATGATCTCACAAGAGAGATAATCATCCCACACACCTCCAACTTATCTTTGAGTGATGTCTCTACTACCAGATCCACTTGAATTCAAACAAATGCAGTTTTTTCATCACATCGGGTCGTCTGCGTGGTTTCATAGTTTCAACAATAGGGATCATGGTCGATCCTCTAAAGGTTGAGGAGGTAGTTCAGTTGCCTCCCCCGTGCACAGTCCCTCAGCTTCAAAGTCTACATGGAAAAGAAAACGTTTTACGGTGTTTCATCGCAAACTATGCCAAGATCACAAAGGGTTTTATACGTTTACTAAAGAAGGATGTTCCTTTTCATTGGGATGAAGCTGCTCACTACTCTTTCGAAGCATTGAAACATGCCCTCATGTCTACCCCTCTGCTGTGACCACCCAATTATAATAAAGATTTCTTATTGTACTTGGCCGCTGTGGAGTCGACCATAGGTACGGTCTTGGTTCAGGAGGATGATTTTCTCTCAGAATATGTGATTTATTACCTAAGTCGAGGCTTCGTTGGACCAGAACGCAATTATTCCCACATTAAAAAACTTGTTTTGGCAGCAGTTCATGTTGTTCAACGGTTCTGCCATTACATCTTGTTTCCCAAGACCACCGTCATTGCCATTGTGAATCTGTTTCAATACGTGTTGACACAACGTGTGATCGGCAAAAATACCAATAGATGGATAGTTATCCTTCAGGAATTCGACTTGGATTTTGTTTCGGTGAAGTCCAAAAATTCATTGGTCTTTGTGGAACTCATTTCAGAACTTTCGATCGAATCAAGTGATATTATACCCGAGGAGTCGCCTATCAAAGGAGACATGTTTTTGAACATGTCTTTGGACCCCTGGTATGGAGATATACTAGTCTATCTCTAGAATTTGAAGTTCCCTACATCTGTTTCTCATGATGAGCATCGCCATATACGCCATCAGGAAAAGAACTATCTCATACTCAAGGACACTCTATATTGTCGAGGCGTATATTGCATCCTTCGTCGGTGTCTCACTCATGAAGAAGCGGAAATTGTGCTTAATGATTGCCACACTGGAGCATGTGGCAGTCATTTGTGTGGGTTGGCAACAACCCAAAATATTCTATGAGTCGGTTACTTTTGGCCGAAATTAATCAAAGATTGTGTTGAATTAGTCAAGAAGTTCCACCTATGTTAGATATTCTCTCGGAAGATGAGGGCACACCCCGCTCCTATGTTTCATGTCATCACAATTAGTCCCTTCACCAAGTGGGGTATTGATTATGCTACATGCAACCCTCCTTCCGCAAGGGGGCACCGTTATATCATCGTAGTAGTAGAATACTTCATGAAGTGGGTCGAAGTTATGCCAACATTTAAAGATGATGGAGAGACATCAACTCTCTTTTTGTTTAACCAGATAATAGAAAGGTTCGGCGTCCCGAGAGATATTGTCACTGACTATGGAAGTCACTTTCAAAATAAAGTGATGTCTGAGTTAACATCAAATCTTGGATTGAGGTAAGAAAATTAATCACCCTACTACCCACAAGCGAATGTTCAGGTGGAAGCTATGAATAAATCCCTTAAGACTATTTTACAGCGAACGATCAATTCGGTGAGGTCAAATTGTCATTTGATGTTGTACTCGACACTATGGGCCTACCGAATATCTGTTAAGACTGCAACCGGTTTCTCACCTTTTCAACTCATTTACGGTCTGGAAGCAGTCTTCCCTATAGAGTGTCAGATCCCCTCTCTAAAGTTGGAAATACAGTTATTTCCAAACACTTCACCACTTGAAGAGTGTTTATTATATCTTAAGTAGCTTGATGAGAAACGTCGGTATGCAGCCTTGGCTAAAGAGGCTCACAAACAAAAATTCAAGTGTCCGTATGATTGGTCCATCCATCCTCGAATTTTCTCTAAAGGTGACCTTGTCCTAGTCTATGACCAAGATAAGGACCCCTTGGGGGAAGGCAAGTTCAAACCCATGTGGTTTGGACCTTTCATTGTGAAGGAGGTTCTAAAGAAGGGCTCTTATCGTCTGGTGGAATTTGAGAGAAATGCTTTGGCAGAGCCTAGAAATGGGCTCTACCTCAAGAAGTATTGGTCATAGGTGGGTTGCCTTGGGTGAATTCTTGTAACATATGTATAGTCTTATACATTTTCCTTTTAATTTTTGTATTTTTGGTTTTATGGACGTGTCGTTTTTGATGTCATATTATTCACTGTGGTAGATTTCAAGTGAATCAAAGGTGTTCGTTGGGTTTGTGGATGACGCTAGCCGACACACTCGGAGGCTTGCTTCCGCATCTTGGGTGATTTTCACACCTCAGGGCCAGTTGCTATATTCAGGAGGTATCTATTTAGGTGATGCCACAAACAATGTCACCAAATACAACATAGTCTTAGAGTTGCTTCATGACGCTTTGTCACATGGTATCTCTTACCTCCGAGTCTACTTAGACGCTCAACTAGTTGTGTCTTAGTTAAATGGGGTTTACTGCATTTATGATCCTACACTACACCGATGATTCCTTAGGGCACGTCTCTTAGAATGGAGTTTTGATTACATTACATATATCCACTTTCCTAGGAGACTGAATCAAATCACAGATACTTTAGATAATTATGTATTAGATTGGCGTATTGCACACATGTAAGAAAAAGCACACACATGCACATGTAAATACATTTGTAAAAAATATGTAATCCATAAGACATAAAAAGATGAAAAATATCCATATATATATCAAAAAATATCATAGTACATGGGTGGGAGCAAGCGCCTCAAAAATATGTCCAGTCAGAGTCACAGGGCTTATGCCCTCAAAAATATACAAAAGGTGCTTTCGACACGTAAGTAGTCTATCCTAGCTAAAGGTGGGGCCTATTGGCCCTGCCTTAGTGAACAACAACGTTTGCCAAACGCCGAAAGAGCTGAACCCAAGTCCGTGGCACCCCAACTACGTGAGGTTGCATCGACGGTGGGAGATCCTTGATCTCCACCATAGGGACTGTACGAGTGAGTGCGGTAAGGTTCCTCTCTACCTGTCTCAATACTCTCTTAGCCTCTCTGGCTGGAGGCCCCCCTGCTGTTGCTGCTGGTCCAACGGCTCCATCCAGTCCTGCCTTTGGTCGAGGACACTGCCTAGTCCTTGAGAAGTTTGTTGGACGCACTGGTCCCACATCTCTACATAAAAAATACATAAGTGTCAGATACTTTGGTATACAAAAAAAATGATATATATAAAAAAGACATAAAAATTAAATAACTTTGAAAATAAAACTTGCCCATCACTCCTCGCTCCACTCCGGGAGATAAAGGCATGTCAGGATCCCTAGAAAAATTGATCCTGGCATAGGGGTAGTCCTCTATTGCCAGAATCTGTCGTGCCCACCAGTCAAAAAATTAGTCATCAAAGGCCTTGATGGTCCTCCCTCCCCCCTGTCGCGACAATAGCATTGCCCATCTGCATAGCGTTGGGAGAGAGGCCTTGTGCCCTCATATAGTCTCTCTAGGACCAAGACTCTCTACCCTCTCGAAGAAAAAGGAGCACAAAATGGTCCCGAAACTGAAGTTACGGTGCTCCCATATCCGACACTCTATTATCTATCTGTTCATCCAATCCAGCATGGTGGTACTCCAGTCAAAAATTCGTGCATTTAAGCATTGTACCGCACAATGCATGTGTGCCCGGGAGGCCTGATGTAAAGCTGCACATGCAGTGATCTGCCCAATAAGTAGAACTATCACTTTAAGCGATAGGTTGTTGATCTTATGTATAGGCACCTGAGAACCTACTTTCTTAGTACCAGCCTCGCAATGGAGTCCAATCAACTTCTCGATGTTGTGCGGCCCAGGGGGGCAAGTGTGCATGTTGATTGGATCCCCTCTCCTCGAGAGACTAGTCAGGAAGTAAATTTCCTTAGTCATTGGAGTCAATGACTGCCCCTCAAGCATGAATGCCTCTGTGTCAGGATGTCAGTAATCTATCAATGCATTTAGCAACCTGGGTTGTGCCCTCATAAATGAACACTAGAAGAACTTTAACAACCACATTGTGACAAAAACGCGACAGCAGCAAGGTCCTCAGAGACCAAAAAATCAATTTCCTCATGCTCCCTCTCTCTCCAATGCACATACATCCTGCAAAAACAAATCAATGGAGAGTTAACTCTTGCATTTTCAATTTTTCCCACTTATTGAAGGGTGTACGTAGGTTGTCTTGGGGATAGTCACATGTACATGCAGGAAACTTATCTTCTTCCAACGTGTACACGTGGGTTATTCTTGGATAGCCTCCGTACATGCAGGGCCAACCTCTTTAAAAGTCAGCCCCCCCCCCAAAAACAAAAATAAATGCAAAAATGAAAGATGGAAATGCAAGAGAGGTTAGTATGTACTTACTTTGTCCAAACAGAAGTTCGTTTTGTCCACTGAAGCTCTTGGAATCAACTATTTCGACAAAGGGGTGTTTTTTGACTTTTGGTCAATTCTCAAATTACAATGCTGATAATGAGTTGTCAACTTTCTATTTATAGACTTTTTTGGCCCATTTTTGTCATTTTTTGGACCCTTTTGCCAATTTTTCTAGCTTGAAAATCGTTTACTATGGTTCTTGAGTTTCTCGGGGGATATTACGATAAGTGTTACTTTGGGTATTTGGTAATTTTTTTTGAGAGTTGGGTCATTTTTAAAGGTCTTTTAGTAAAAAGTCGTTTTTTCAACTTTGTGCATATAAGATAAGATGCCACCTCCACTTGTTGCACCTCGTTGTCTTTTTCACTTTGCCATAGGATCGATCCCACAAAATTGCAACGGGGAACCCTCAATCCTTCTCTAGAAGTGTCATAATTTAGTGGTTGAGCCTACCTTCACATGGATGCCCTAGGTAGATCCTGGTTGCATTTTGGTGTCCATGCTGTCACTAATGACTATAGGATTAGGAGTCCTGATTAGTTTTTCCTGATTACGAGTTTGAGCCTCATTTTCATGTTTCATTATCACTCTTGACCTCACCCTCGGGACTCCCAAAACACAATAGGTCTTATTTTAAGCCCTTTTCATACCCTCTAAACATGAAAAGAGTCTTCCTCTTCTGTGCACTCCTTGCAACAGAAATCCTTCAACCCCTCGCTTGGGTTGGAAAAGTATAACACCTCAAATCACCTGCACACACCTTGCAGGGCTCTATTCTATACTTGAACTTGTGCTGGTATGAGAACAACGATATCCCCCCTGAGCTTCTCTGAGGTAAAACTCAGAACTTGTCAACGCACTCCTTATGGACTCTCACTGCACTCCTTGCAGGAATTCTCAGGACGAGAGACAATTGAAACTTATACTCTCCCTCTCACGGACTTCATACACTAAACATGAAATCACAGATACATAAAGAATTGAAAAAAATGCATAACAAAACATATAAGAAATCTGTAAACGTACCATTAAGAGATGCAAACAATAATCACCACAAAACCATGAAACTAAATTTAATCCTTCTCATATTAATTCCAGTGCTTCTGTACATAGGTTCAATAGCAACAACTATCTTCTTATACAACTTTCTATTCTTTTTTTCCTGTCCTCTTGCTCTACAACTCCTTACTCTTACAATTACCATGAGAATAATCCTAATACAATACAATACATACAAGGGAGATTTCTAGAGTTTTCCCTCCTACAAATCTAACTACCAAATTGAAAATAAAGTCTACAACTACTTTACATTTATTATAATAAATTCCTCCAACAAATAGATGAGAGCGAACGCTCAAGATTTGCATTACAATCTCCAAATTACAAAAGAAAAAATATCTTCCCAGATATTACATTATTGTTTTATCTTTTCAAGTTCAAAACATTCTCAAAATGTGCGTTGGTGCATATCCAACTATCCTCCGCTTTTGTGCTTGCTTTGTTGGCTCACTTACGATGCTCCTACATCAGTAAACCTTGCTAGGGGGTGGCCTCAAGCATTGACCATTTGGGTAAGTAAAAACGTAGATGCTCTGAGAAAAAACACAAGGTGAGGAAACCAGGTAATAAAGCACAGGTGGCTGAGCAATTTCAAATTGTTTCTGAGAAAAAATGCATGTAAATCAGCCATGTAACAAATCATAAGTGGCTGAGAAAGTTTGAATTGTTTCTAAGAAAAAATACAAGGCAAAGTATCCAGGTAATAAAGCAGAAGTGGTTGAGGAAGTTTGAATTGTTTATGAGAAAAAACGCAAGGTAGAGTAGAGGTGTTTCTGATTTAAACACTAGGTAAATAAGCAGAGGTGGTTGAGTAAGTTCGCTGGGTAAATCCTGGGTAAAATGTATGGTGGAAATACTGTTAAGCCCTAATATTGGATCATTACCCCTTAATTGGGGCATATTACATTAGTAATTTTATTTTATTTATGTTGGCTTTATTCCATTAGTTGTAATTATACCTCCTAGTCTCCTATATATACCAACGAGACATTTTCATTTGGATTCATCTTGTACTTGAACATTTATGTGGGGTAAAAGGAGGTTGCCCCCTCGAAGAGGCTTATTATCTGAAATTATCTCTTTTTCAAGGCATTGATTACTTATTCTGAGGTTTTTCTATGCTATGTTGATATTTGGTTCTTAACATATGGTATCAAAGCTCAAGGTCTTGGGGTTTCGCTGCTACATCTGAGACACCTTGAAATATTCTCTATAAATTGTTTTATACAACGTTCCAAAAGAAATGGCTTAGATGATATTTAGTAGACGGGTCAAGGTACGTTGGGTTAAAATTTCAGCTCCTGAGGCCTTACACTTTCTGAGATACAGCCTGTGCAAGATAGGGTTTTGGAAGCATCTTGAATTGCGTCATTACGGAATTTTCACTATAAACGTTTTTATGTAACATTTCAGACCTTGAACGCTGGGGGATATTCACAGAAATTAGTAAGGTATCTTTGGTAAAAATTTCAGCTTCTGGGTCATCTTAAATTTGTAGATACACCCTGTGGAAGATAGGGTATCTGACTAGTCCTATTTACTAGTCTCAAGAAGGTTTTCCAGGTAAAACAATCATAACTTCTTCTTAGAGTATCCAACTTGAGTGAGACTAGTTTCATTGGATAGTGGATAGGCTGTGGTATTTCTGGTATGAGTTTCATAATTTTATATCAATTATTTTGTGTGGGGCATGCTATACAAGTGAGATCTCTTGGAAAGGCCAAAACTCAGCAAGTTGTGGGGAAGTTACTATAAATTCCACTTGGCACATCCAATTTTGATCATACCTGTGGCATTACATAGAATAAATATCAAAGAACTACATAAAATAAATTTTCATACACAGAAGGGACGAAACGTGGGAGATA
>ML787582.1:289397-309813 GCA_009831015.1 Picea engelmannii
AAAGTACTATGGCCCTTATAAGGTGTTGCAAAAGATTGGTACTATGGCATACAAATTGGAGTTGCCTGCATCTTCATGAGTACACCCAATTTTCCATGTTTCATGCTTAAAGAAGGTTATAGGTGACAAGATCCCAATTCAAAGTATATTGCCAAAACTTGACAAGGAAGGGAAAATCATATTGGAGCCTAAAGCCATCACTAACACAAGAATTTGCCAGCTGAGGAATAGATCCATTTCAGAGTATCTCATTAAATGGAGGGAACTACCAGCTGAAGATTCCACTTTGGAAGATGAGTCTTTTATATAGAAGCATCCAGAGTTACTCAAGCATTGTGGACAACACTTGTCTCAAGGGGAGGGGCATGCTAAGCCCTAATATTGGCTCATTACCCCTTAATTGGGGCATATTACATTAGTAATGTTATTTTATTTATGTCGGCTTTATTCCATTAGTTGTAATTATACCTCCTAGTCTCCTATATATACCAAGGAGACATTTTCATTTGGATTCATCTTGTACTTGAACATTATCTGAAATTATCTCTTTTTCAAGGCATTGAGTACTTATTCTGAGGTTTTTCTATGCTATATTGATATTTGGTTCTTAAAAAATACGTGATAAAAACACAGAGCAAAGGGTGAATGCGTGGAGCCATACCCCCCCCCCAGAAAACACAGATTAAAATAAAGTAATAAGATGAGAAATGGAGAGGGCATAGAACCATGCCCTTCCATTAAACGTGGATATAATCTAACACAACACACAAAGATGATGGAGAAGGGTTTTGGGCATAAAAGAGACATGTGGAAACAGAGATATAAATAAAAAATCTTGTTAAATCCCCCATAGGTTGGGCATGGTTTAAACAAAAACATCGAGATACCATTGATAAACTTTTGATAGAAGATTACGAGAATGCTGAGTGAAAATGCATGTAAATGCTGAGGAAAAGGGAGAAGTAATACCGAGAAAACGCAGAGATAAATCATTTCCATCGCAGACTTCTTGAATAATTCACTAGAGTAATAATGTTCAACAACTGCAGGGAAAGGAAGGATATGGTGCACTGAGAAAACAAAATAGTCAGGGTAAAAAGGTGAGGACTGGCGCTCTTAGCCACTAGAAATTTGTCAAGGTAAAGAGCACTGGAAGGGGACACCAGTCATTGGAGAAATCAAGTTTTTGGGAGACTCACTACAGGAATCTTGCTACTAGTGTGGTGGGTTTCAAGGTCCAAAAAAAATATCAAAACATTCCATCATATCCTTTACTAAAAAATCATCCACCCTAAATTTACAACACTATACAATAGAATTAACTACATTTTAATTTGAAGCTAAATGAATTTCATCTCAGTTTAGGATTACCGTAACCGAAGGTGAAGAATCCAAAGTTTGTATTTCACGCTTGCACTCCATCCAACTCCCTGCTTACTAATCATTGAGACCTCACCAGTACCTCCCAGCAAATGCTAGGGGTACTCTTCTTCCCCCTTAGCCCCCTGAGCCACAAAGGGTCCACGCAAAACATAACCATAAAAATCTAGCTCCCAGCTTGCCTTGCAAGGTCGAGCTATCACTCTTTTTATCGAGCTGGGTATCCCAACTCTCACAAGTAAAATCAATCGAGAAATTTTTCTAGCATAACTTTACTCATACTAGTCATCCCCTTCCTCTTCTCATCTATTTATTTTATAGAATTTTTCTTAGTGACCACTTGCCATTTGCACATTTAATTAACTTTTTAATTAATTAATTTAGAATTATTTCCCTCATACAGTTGTCACCCATTCCCTTAGTTGCACCAATAAATCCACCATTTAATTTAATTAAATGTCAATTTCCCTCACCTAACCTAAAAGCACTCCTAAAATCACTCCTAGTTGTCCCTTTATTCCCTCTATTTCCATTTTAATGAATGACGCCTTTCTAAAACTTAGTTGGGTTTAATTTAGGAAGTTCTTTAGTTAGACTAGACTAGATCCCTTTTTATGCTTCCACATTCTTTTTACATTTATTTCCTTTCTTATCTTAGTCCCAATTTGGTATTCTTTTTCACACATTTATATAATTAAATCTTTAGATATAAATTAATGTTTTTTACTCTTTCCATTCCTAATTTGATTTTTCTTCATCCCCCACCATTTATTAAATTTATAATTTATTTTTTAGTCTTCTTACCCACTTTAGACTTAGGCTCAAATTTTTACTAGGCTTAGAATTTTTAAGAAGATTTTATAATTAATAAAAATTACCCATTTAAAAATTATTTTAAGTCTGACTAGGTCAAAACAAATTATTGTTTTCTAGGCCCTAGGTTCATTGAGTCACCTTTATTAAAAATTGCAATGTGTCTTTCAAGGCACACTCCATGCTCCAAGGGTGCCACTCGCCTTTATTCAATTTTTATTTATGTAATGTTCCCTTCAAGACACACTAAGTTCTCCAAGGGTGTCACTTGCCTTCGACTGGTTTTTGTAGTTTTCCAACCCTTGGAGTTAATATTCCATCAGGATACCTCGTGAGAGACTAAGGGCATCTAAGGAATAAGGACCATGCCTTATTGTGCGCCCCTTATAATCTTTGTGAGTGACGGTCTTAGTCTTCCCTCATGGAATCGTGGATCCATCGAACTAGGTAATCATTAACCTACAATTCGAGTCATGGTGTGAGTGCTAGTAGGATGTGGTAGGGCTACTGCCACACCTTTACCTCAATATATGGTTGTTGTGCATGGCCCCTTTACTCCTTATGTGAATCTGATTAGCAAGCAATTGTCACCCTACATCCATCAATGAAACATTGTCAACGATCCATAAACAACATCATAATATACCCAAACCATATAAAGTCCACTCCCTGACTCGATCTGGAGTCCAAGGAGGTCCATTAATTCCATCGGCATCCTCAATCTATCAATTTTCCTGCACACTCATGAAAAACCCATCAATAACACCTTTCTATACATAGATATCAAACAACATAACATCATAATCCAACAACATCATCATCATAATCCATAAGTGAAACAAACAACCATATACTAAACCAGATAACTTTCATGTAAGTGTCCTCAAAGAATTAGTCAATCATGTGTGCGCAAGAGCATGATGTTGCAAGTAACTTGAATTTTCCAAGAGAGGAATCACTTATGTGTTTTATATTTTATATCTTTTCTCTAGTTATTAAGGATTTAAACTAACCCTTGTTGTTTTCTCTATTTGATATACCATGACTAAAGGGTAATTTAGAGACTTCGTAACTCTTGTACCCAGCTAGGAAAACACATGGGTAACCTTTGTAAGGGAGTGATTATTAAACCAAAAGAATTGTCAGCGAGCCATGTTTCTTAACTTGAACAAAGAAACAAGTTGGCATAGCCTTCAATGTCATTCCTAATCGACTTAAAAGTGAAGGTACCAGAAGGGGAGAAGGTAATTACAGTTAACTTAAACTAATGTACTCATGAACTGTCACTCCAAGGTTCTACCCAATACAACCATTCCACCTTTATAGCTTCACATGGCTCACTGAAAAGAGTGCTATGTCATTTAATGCATAGTACGAGTGCTGGGATCGAGGCACCGTGTCACTCATTGAATGAGAAAGTTTGTGCATTGTTTACCAAAACCTTCCTCTATAGTGTTATTCATTTTGTAACTTTTGTTGAGCCATAGAAAAATGGATTCCAACTTCTAAGCCTAAGACTACATCTTGATTGTCATACTTGTAGGGTAAAAATATTTTTGTAGCAATGAGCAAAGGTAGTTGTAAGGGTTAAAGATCCTGGTGTAGCCCAAGGTAAGAAGTTTCACACTGTAGATATATTGGTTTAATATTGGAAAGCATTCTCGCTTGAATATGTATCTTTGTTTCTTTTCATTTAAGGTCACCTCTGTATACATTGTAAGTTCTGATGCCATAAACTTTAGAAATCGTTTGCAACAGGGTAGGAGTAGCAACTCTATAACATCTATAAGTAAAAGGGGATTGAATAATAATATTATCTTTCCTATCTTTCAGTAAATTTCGAGTATCAGGGTTTACATGTTAGCCCAAATGTTTTGATAAGGTGGGTCGATTTAACTTGTATGTCCCGTAAAGTTAAATAATATATCCGGCTCTTATGGAATAATACCTAAGTTATAATGATTTTCATTCCAAGATTAAAGTTCAAAACAAGTGTCTTATCTATTCCATATGCTATAGAAAAAAAAGGGTTTTGTGTAATTTGTTTGAATGTTGCCTAATGTTTTGGTATCTCTACCTTAATGATTTTTCCTTATTTACTTTCGGTGAATTCAAAACTCTTTGTAACATTTTCATTTTCAATCTTGATGCAATGCATGTATTCAAGGATATTTAATAATATAATTTTGCCCAAAAACTCTGGTAGTCGACTTGATGATAACTTGAGTGCTCCTTGTTTACTATATAGTATGAAAGCATTTGCTTGATTTTTGTTTCGTTTGTAGTACATTTATCCCTGTTTGTTATATTTGTTAGTAATTTATTCGAATGCAAATTTGAATGATGGGTTGTAAATATTACTGTAAAGTGCCTCATATAATAAACATGTTCTAATCTCCTACCGAAGTTACTGCAACTTAGTTTAGAATTTTCTTTCATGATTTTTCTATGCTAGGAAAATAAAATAACAACATAATAAAAACATAACTTAATAAAATACATAGAATGCTTACCTCAACCTATAGATTAATTGATTTAGTCCCTTTTAGGCTTGTTGATGATCATGCCCAACTTCCCAAACTGAATATTAACCTCCCAGCCAACTAGGAACAGCCTCTCCTGCTCCCTAGCTCCAGGAATCCTTGCGGTTTCCTGGCCCCCGAGCCCAAAATTCCTAGCAACAATAGTGCCCTGTGAGAGTTCCCAAAAAACAATTCTTCCAATTTCTTCCTCCTCCTCCTCCTCCTCCTCCATCTTTCGGAAATTCTCAAACCAAAAATAACAATGAGATCCTCTTCCATGGCCTCCCCTCCTTTCTTATGAGTTATCCTCCTCTCTCAAGTCCCCCCCATTAATTCCCCAACAACCTTATCCCCCCATTAATTCCCCAACAGCCTTATCCCCCCATTAATTACTTCACCCACTTTTTAATAATAAAATAATAAAAGACCCATTTACAATATTTTAATAATTAATTAAATTCAAATTTAAAAATTATGATAAAAATTAATCAATTTGGGTTGTTACATACACCCACCCTTCAAGAAACTTCATCCCAAAGTTAGAGTAATTTACAATACAAGGGTAACGACACATGATCCATACATCCACATCAAATAAGAGACATCATCAATTTAAAACACTTACACATACTAGTGTACATGTGCAATGCATACATGTGTAGCTAGCACATACATGACTCGTACATGTACTAATAAAATAATTATCACACCTAAAGTAGTTCTTGTATGCATTCAATCCAATCAACAAGATCATTCATTTCATAAAAGATAGTAAACTATTTAAATGTTCACAAAATTCCTCATTTATAATCATTTATCACAAGCTACATTCACTTAGATAATTTTAGTTTAGATAAGTAAATATAAATATACATATATTTTTCTTTTTCAAAAAGAGGAAATCAAGAAATTCTTCTATAAGGAGAAATCCCAACACACTCTCAACTACTTCTATTCATCCTTCATCCCTAACTTACTTCCATCTTCCATCCCTATCCTTCTTCTGGTGGACTATCTTGGAGCGTCAACTATATTGACCTAACTCCAAATAGAACCCATAAGAGGAAGTGTTAACTCTCTTGACCAAGCTTTCCCAACAAGCAATTGACAATCATCATCACACATCTAGGGGAGAGTGAGCTAACACCGTCCTCCCATTACTCCAGGTTTTAGAGGATACATGGTGGGAAATGCCTCCACCCCTCTTAATAGGACTAGGGTCCACACCCTACCATGGAACATATAGTGGCACTGTGTTGCTAGGAATTTGGTCATCGTATATTCAGTTTTAGGCAGTCTCATCACCTGAAAAACTTTCACTTGTCCACATATCATAGCAATGCATTTGAACCAATATAATTTCACATACAAAATTTATACCATACTATTTCCTGGTCAATGTTCATGACATCAACCTTTTATCATGATTATTCTTTGGCTATTTCATAGCCTCTTGACTTGTAGATTAGTCTATAACACGACTCATAGATATCCATGCATTATCATCATGTGAATGCATTTAATCATAATCTCAACTCGGTAACCATGTACCAACAATTTTAAATGTCAAAATTTTCAAGTTATAAATAGATTGCATAATATCCATCATAATTCAAATAGAATTAAACATTCATAGAATTGACATTCATATAGGTTCATATGTCTTAAAAGTTCAAGTGTATCATTAATAGTTTCATAGTGAATATAAAATAAAAGGTGATTAGGCCTTAAGTAATTCTTGCTATCTAAGTCAAAAGGTGGCATTACATACACCCACCCTTCCAAACAAAGCTTCTTCCCGAAGTTATGGTCATTCTCAATATAAGGAAAAATTCATGACACAACTTATATGTGTCTTTTATGATAGCAAACCCTATTCTATACTGGTCCCAATGGACCTTCACTTTATTAAAACATGTTTATTCTATTAATATGTTGATTGTGACTATCCTTATTTAGCAAGAACCTTACTATGTCTCGACTCTATTTTATTACCACTCGTAATTAAATTAATGAAAATACATACTTCTCTTACAAATTTATTATTCATAAGTTTCATATAGGATCCCCATAATTAATGTATTGTCTACTCATTTGACCATTGGTTAGAACATTTTCTCATCATCGATTATAATTTCATTAATCCATACACACAATCCCACCTATGATATCTTGATAATTATAAACAATCGTTATTGACTTTGATTATCTCTTTAGGTTGATAATATGAATGTGCTTAGGAACATTGACTATGATATTTCTAATTGATTGTCATTTGATGTCGTCACTTCATGGTTTATTTGGTCATCGTCCCTAATCACTCCTCCTCTTAAGTCATAAAAATTAGATCTTGACCAAGTAAAATGCCGAGTGTAGGAATCTCTTCATATTAGTCGAGGATTATCAAGAATAGACTATATAAATTTCCCTATATGTAATAAGTACCAAACTGACTAGCAATTTAGTGAACATTCCTATACCAATAATAAATTACTAAGGTTATATTCTCCCTTGTGATCAATACAAACCATGCTTATGACTATGTTCTCATTTGAAATCAAGTTTACTAAATGTCTTACACTTACTAAGAAAGTGGAGGATGAATCCTAAGTCATCCATCACACAATGTTCTCACGTCAACAATTGATGCCAACGCCCTTCCTCACAAACCCGCAGGTCGGAAGGTCCATGTCAGCTCACAGGATCTTCTCCTTCTCACGGCCCGAAGAACACTAACCGGTCCTTCTATTTCCCTATCGGGAAATCTATACCCTCAGAACTCTCCCCGCGATCTCCTCTTTGTACTCGGGAGATCGGAACTCGCGACTTCGTGGATCCAATGGTCGAGCGTAGGCCTCTCGAATCCCCGAGATCCGAAAACCAGTCAACACTGACCTTCTCCTATCGGGGTTTTCTCTATTGCGATTTCGCCACTCGCGATGTTGAACAACTCACTTTCCTGACTCCCGATTACCGATACACCGAAACTCCGATGCACGTCCAAGTTGACTATTCAATGCCTCACCTCATCGGAAATTCGGGGTTCGCGATTTCGCGAATCCTGATGTCAATGTTTCGAAACTTCCCATTGTGAAAACCCGATAACTCGTGCCACCTGTCCACCACTCTGACCCTTGTGGCCCCACACTATTCTCGTACCCGTCAGGATATCGCGTTTCACGATTTTGCGATTCTCGTTGCAATATTTTGTATTTTTGATCCACGAAACCCCGATACATGATATACGTATAGATCCAACGACCCTTGTGGCTCGGATCAACGTCTCTGGCCCTCCTGATCTTTGAACCTTTCGATACCTTCATTGTATCTCCCTTGCACCTCCACAAGATCTAACGGCTCGCGGAGATTCACGGATTCTTCTCGGAGAATACCGACCGTCCGTTCCTCCTGGTGAAATCTGTGGAATGACTATGTGTTCCTCTGCGGAACTCGTCCACCCTGCACGCAAACTTGCAACGCCTTTTGAACACTCCATGGCACGAATTTCTTGTGCTTTTCCTTGGTGAAATTCTCGAAGGTTCTATACCTACTGAGATTTCCTGTGGCTTCAAGTCCTCATAAAGAAACCTCTTTCTCGCACTCCTTGCGGCAACCTTCAAACACTTCCAAGTGTTGAATTTCCTTAGACTCTGCGCACACCTGCAACAACAGTCCTTCAATGCTTCACTCAGGTTCGCAACCCTGAGACGTCTCTTGGCCTACGCACTCCTTGCACGGCTCCTGTGTTCAACTACACTTTTGGGATGAATGAGAACAAAAGCTATCTCTATCTGAACCCTCTTTCAACGCACTCCTTGCGGACACTTCGACTACACTCCTTGCAGGAATTCTTTGGCTCAAATAGAGAAACAATTGAAACTCATTCCTCCTTCCTCTCAGACTTCAATTCAAACATGAAATCATATACACAGCATATACAACAAATGTATAACAAAAAGTAAACATTCATGAGCATATCATTCAACATCAATACACAGAGAACAAAACAAAACCATGAATTTGAATCAAAGCTTTCTTCTATTAATTCAAATGTCTGTACATGGGTGTTTTTACACAGCTCTTTGCATGCTCTTGCTATTCCTACTTCAATAATAATGTTACAATGTGAAATGAGGTTGTCTATATCCCATTTCCCTCTTTCACTCTAAAACTGTCTAATCTACTGTTTCAATTCTACCTAATTTACATTTAATTACATAAATGCCTCCATCTACTTAAGAACGAGAGCGACTCGCTCAAGGTCCGTTTACATTATACAAGTGTGCCTTCTCTTAATGACTTATTTAAGATCGCGCAACAACTTATAAAGTTATTTTTAAAATTTGTGTTGGCGTTCGTCCAACTGTCCTCCACTTCCGCGTTAGCTCGCTTGACGTGGGCGATGCTCCTACATCATACTCCCTCGCTTGAAAATCTTCATGGGATCCTTTCCATGAGCTTGTGCACGGTCCATCCATGTCTTTGAATCTCTGCTTCATTCTCCCAGCTGGCATCTTCAACTGGATGGTTCTTCCACTTGACCAGATACTAAAAGTATTCTTTCCTCCTGGTCTTCTTACCCACTCGCTTATCCAGTATGCGCTCCATCTGCGGTTTCTATGCAACTGGCATATGCTTTGTCCACTGAATCACTGGCTACTCATCTCCTGTTCCTGCTTCCTCAGCCTTATATGGGTACAAATCCGAGATATTGAATATCGGAGAAATTCTGATCCCATCGGGTAATTCAATCTCATAAGCATTTGTCCCAAATTTTCCCAAGACCCTACATGGCCCGATTTTCTTCATCTTCAACTTATTATATGTTCCTCTCGGGAACCTTTCCTTTCTTAAATGTTCCAGAACCAACTCACCAACCTCAAAATAAAGTTGTCTCTTCCGTTGATCGGCTCCGCGCTTATACTCCTGACTTGAATCCAACAGTCGCTGCTTCACCTGGCTGTGAAGTTCTCTCATTGCTTCTGCAAATTCTTCTGCACTAGCGCTCCTAGTCACATTCTGTTCTGAATCCCTTAACTCAGAAATTCCTCTCAGCTGCATACCATAGACAACCTGAAATGGACTTTTCCCCATGCTCCTATTGACTGAGTTGTTATACGCAAACTCTGCTTGCGGAAATATACTATCCCACTAGCTGTGGTGTTCTGTCACCAGGCTTCTCAACAAGTCTCCCAGGCTTCTGTTTACCACTTTTGTCTGCCCATACGTCTGAGGATGATAAGATGAACTAAACAAAAAGTTAGTTCCTAGCTTCTTCCATAAGGTCCTCCAAAAATGCCCTATGAACTTCGTATCTCGATCCGAAACGATGCTTTTCGGCAAACCATGAAGTCGAATGACCTCTTTGAAGAACAGATTGGCAATGTGAGTTGCGTCACTAGTCTTCTAACATGGAATGAAGTGTGCCATCTTGGAAAATATATCCACTACCACAAAGATTGAATCAACACCTCTTTGTGTTCTTGGCAACCCCAATACAAAATCCATGCTAATTTCATCCCACGGCCTCTCTGGTATGGGCAATGGTTGATACAAACCTGCATTATGTCTTCTTCCTTTGGAATGTTGGCAAATTCTGCATCTGTCCACAAATATCTTGACCTCTGATCGCATCCTTGGCCAAAAGTATGACTCATTCAGCTTCGCGAATGTTTTTTCATGACCAAAATGTCCTGCCAATCCTCCACTGTGTTTCTCCTTCAGTATATTCTCCCTCATGGAGCAATTCAGAATACACAGCTGATTGCCTTTAAAGAGAAATCCTTCCTAGATCATGTACTCATCCCATTGGCTCCTATCCCTGAGAAATGGATTCTCAGTTGCTTCGTATGCCCATTTAAAATCCTGATCATCTGCATACATGTCCATGAGATCATCAAAACCCAACGTTTTGACTTTGAATTCCTGCAACAGCAAACACTTCCTTCTCAAAGCATCGGCAACTTTGTTAGCAGTACCAGAAATGTGTTTAATCAAAAATGTGAAATTCTGCATATGCTCTACCCATTTTACATGTCTCTGATTCAACCTTTCTTGTTGAGCCACAAACTGTAATGCCCAATTATCAGTATACAAAACAAATTCTTTCGGGATCAAGTAATGCCTCCACTTCTTCAATGCCTGTATGATAGCATACAAATCCTTGTCGTATGTGGAGTATTTCATCTTTGCCTCATTTAGCTTCTCACTGAAGTATGCAACCGACCTGTCTTCTTGACTCAAGACCACTCCTATTGCAAATCCGCTTGCATCGCATTTCACCTGAAATGTTTTTCAGAAATCCGGCAACACCAACACTAGTTGTTCCGTGATTTTCCGTTTCAACAAATTGAAACTCTTTTTAGCTTCTTCATTCCAGTGAAAATATTTATGTCTCCTTTTCACTGTGTCCATCATCGCTGCACTAATTCCACTGAAATTCCTGATGAACTTTCGGTAGAAACTAGCCAATCCATGAAAACTTCTCACCTCAAAAATATTTTTCGGTGATGGCCAATTCTTGATTACCTCCACCTTATCTGGATCCATCCTCAACTCATCTAAAGATATAACGAATCCCAGATAAATGAGCTCTGTCTTCATGAATGAATATTTCTTCATGTTTATCAACAACTTCTCCTGCTGTAGCTTATGCATCACTGTAGCCAAATGCTTCAAGTGTTCTACCACTGATTTACTGTAAATCAGTATGTCATCCAAATACACGATGAAAAATTTCCCGATGAACTCCATCAGGACTTCGTTCATCAACCTCATGAAGGTGCTCGGCACATTTGTTAAGCCAAATGGAATAACAAGCCATTCATACAAACCTTCATTGGTTTTGAAGGCTGTTTTCCACTCATCACCTTCCCTCATGCGAATCTGGTGATATCCGCTTTTCAAATCAATCTTTGAAAAGTATTTTGCTCCACTCAAGCAATCCATCAGATCATCCATCCTCGGCAATGGAAACCTGTACCTGATGGTTATTTTATTTATTGCCCTTGAGTCAGTACACATCCTCCAGCCTCTGTCTTTCTTCGAACTGAGTATTGTTGGAACAGTACATGGACTCAAGCTTTCCCTGACCAAACCTTCGTCCAACAAGTCTTGGACTTGCCTCTTAACCTCCTCATTCTCTTGCGGCATCAATATGTAAGCAGCTTTGTTCGACAAACTGGCTCCTAGTATGAGGTCAATATGGTGACTCACACTTCTGATCGGTGGCAACGAATGAGATAATTCATCCACTACTATATCAGCGAACTCTTCCAGCAGTTCCTGAATTTCCTCTGGTAAATTGTCCACTCTTGTGCTGGTCAACAAAATCTTCGATTTTCTGACCACAAAGAATTGTGGATCCTCCTTCTTTTTAACCTCTCTAAGAATTTCCTTCCCACTCATGAGAAGTACAGTGTTTCTTACCTCCGGCTTCACTTCCTTATCCTTCATTGGAAGCAACATATGGGTTCTCCCATTCTTCTCCAGGGTATATGTGTTCATTCTCCCATCATGAATCACATTTCTGTCATATTGCCATGGTCTACCTAGAAATAGATGACAAACATCCATAGGAATAACATCACACAATATTTTATCATTATATCCTCCTATCTTGAATTCAACTAAACATTGTTTAGTGACAGTTACCTGGTGTCCCTTCTACAACCAAGAAATTATGTATGGGCTTGGATGATCAATCATCTCCAGCTCCAGCTTCTCTACCATCTCGGTTGAAACGAGATTATCTGTGCTTCCACTATCTACAATAACCTTGCATACACTGTCCTTGGTCTTGCAAGTAGTCCTGAAAAGTCTGGTCCTTTGGACTGAACTCTCCACCTCCTTCTCAGGTGTCAAAAGAGATTTTTGCATCATAAGCAATCTTCTGCCCTCAGCGTCTTCTGCCTCAACATCTCACCTCTGAGCTTCGATGATGTGAGTTTCTCCAGTCTCTTTCTTCTTGTGAGGACACTCATAAGACTTGTGCCCATTCTTTCCACATGTGAAGCATGTAATTACTCCACCTCTTCCTCTTCCTCTACCTTTAGTACGAGGAAACGTATTTCCATCAGTGTAATCTCCTCTCTACTCAGTATGTTGTCCTCTCTGTTTAGCATATTTCCCACGCTGTGAACTTCCACCTCTCTCAATTCGAGTTTGAGGTTTCTTCGAGTCTTCCTTGGGCTTCTGGTTTCGTTCCTAGGAAACTGATTTTCCTCTGGGCTGGCTTCTACCTCTGCCTCTTTGACTCTGCTTTCGGCTCAGCTTCTCCTCAGATTTCAGAGCCAATTGATAAGCATCTTCCACTGTTTGGATGGTTAGCATGCTCATCTCATCCTGAATGTCATATCTCAGACCATTCAGATATCTGGAAACCTTCTCATCATCGCTCTCCTGATGACCTGCTCTGATGTTCAGTCTGTAGAATTCCTCAGTGTATTCTTTTACTGACATCAACTTCTATCTCAGGTTCTGCATTCTCCTGAACAGAGTAATTTGATAGTCCCTGGGGATGAATTTTTCTTTCATCTTCGCAATCATTCTATCCCATCTTTTAATCTTCTGCTTGCCCTTGCAGCACCTATCAGCTTGTAGTTCATCCCACCACAATGTTGCATGTCCCTTCATACTCATGACAGCATGCTTAACCTTCTTGTCCTCTTAGACATCTTTGTAGTCAAAGTATGTGTCCAGAGCTCTAATCCAGTCTAGAAGCTCCTCTGTATCCAAGTTTCCCTCGTAAACTGGAATGTCCATTTTCTCCCTTGCACCCATCCTTGCAATAGCTCTGATCAAACACTCGTTTGATGCATCTTCAGCTGCAACATCCTCTTCATGCTCAGCCTCAATCTCTCTTTTGGAATCACTAAGATCCCCCACACTGGCTGTGCATCTTTGCGCTGTCTCCATGTCTTTGAGTCTTTCTCGGAGATCATGCATTTGTCTCTCCATAATTGGATCTGTCATTTGCCTACCTCTTCTCTGCGGCATTTCCCTATCCTCTGGATCGGGTGATTGTCTATCTCTTCTTGGCGGCATGGTGAATTTCTCTTCCTTCTCTGCTATAGAAAGAAAAGACTCTTTCTATGCTCTGATACCACTTGATGCCAACTCCCTTCCTCAGAAACCCACAGGTCGGAAGGTCCACATCAGCTCACAGGATCTTCTCCTTCTCACGACCCGAAGAACACTAACCGGTCCTTCTATTTCCCTATTGGGAAATCGACACCCACAAAACTCTCCCCGTGATCTCCTCTTTGTACTTGGGAGATCTGACTCGCGACTTCGCAGATCCAATGGTCGAGCGTAGGCCTCTCGAATCCCCGAGACCCGACAACCAGTCAACGCTGACCTTCTCTTATCTGGGTTTTCTCTATCGCAATTTCGCCACTCGCGATGTTGAACAAATCACTTTCCCGACTCCCGATTACCAATACGCTGAAAATTTGATGCACGTGCAAGTTGACTATTCAACGCCTCACCTCATCGGAAATTCGAGGTTCGCGATTTCACGAATCCTGATGTCAATGTTTCGGAACTTCCCGTTGCGAAAACCCGATAACTCGTGCCACCTGTCCACCACTCTGACCCTTGTGGCCCCACACTGTTCTCGTACTCATCGGGATATCGCGTTTCGCAATTTCGCGATTCCCGTTGCAATATTTTGGAGTTTTGATCCACGAAACCTCGATACACGATATACGTATAGATCCAATGACCCTTGTGGCTCGGATCAACGGCTCTGGCCCTTTTGAGATTTGAACCTTTCGATACCTTCACTATATCTCCTTTGCACCTCCACAAGATCTAACAGCTCGCATAGATTCGCGTATTCTCCTCGGAGAATACCAACCGTCCGTTCCTCCTGGTGAAATCTGTGGAATGACTATGTGTTCCTCCATGGAACTCGTCCACCCTGCACGCAAACTTGCGACGCCTGTTGAACACTCCACAGCGCGAATTTCCTGTGCTTTTCCTTGGCGAAATTCTTGAAGGTTCTATACCTCCTGAGCTTTCCTGCGTCTTCAAGTCCTTAGAAATAAACCTCTTGCTCCCACTCCTTGCGGAAACCTTCAGACACTTCCAAGTGCTAAATTTCCTTAGACTCTGCGCACACCTACAACAACAGTCCTTCAATGCTTCACTCAGGTTCGCAACCCTGAGACTTCTCTTGGCCTACGCAATCCTTGCACGACTCCTGTGTTCAACTGCACTTTTAGGATGAATGAGAACAAAAGCTATCTCTATCTGAACCCTCTGTCAACGCACTCCTTGCGAACACTTCGACTGCACTCCCTGCAGGAATTCTCTGGCTCAAATAGAGAAACAATTGAAACTCATTCCTCCTTCCTCTCAGACTTCAATTCAAACATGAAATCATATACACAACATATACAACAAATGTATAACAGGAAGTAAAAATTCATGAGCATATCATTCAACATCAATACACAGAGAACAACACAAAACCATGAATTTGAATCAAAGCTTTCTTCTATTAATTCAAATGTCTGTACATGGGTGTTTTTACACAACTCTCTGCATGCTCTTTCTCTTCCTGCTTCAATAATAATGTTACAATGTACAATGAGGGTGTCTATATCCCGTTTCCCTCTTGTGCTCTAAAACTGTCTAATCTACTCATTCAATTCTACCTAATTTACATTTAATTACATAAATGCCTCCATCTACTTAAGGACGAGAGCAACTCGCTCAAGGTACGTTTACATTATACAAGTGCGCCTTCTCTTAATGACTTATTTAAGATCGCGCAACAAATTCTAAAGTGATTTTCAAAATTTGTGTTGGCGCTCATCCAGCTGTCCTCCTCTTCTGCGTTGGCTCGCTTGACGTGGGCGATGCTCCTGCATCAACAATTCTTTTGTCGGTTACAAGATTTGTTTCAATATGATCACCCAAACCTTAAAACATATCAAGTTAGACTTTTAATCATAATTTTCACTTTGATTTCTCTATTCTGTACTCTAAGAAATAGATTCCACACTCTCTCTTGAAGGGGTTACATATTTCTAGACTTACTACAGTTGTGTTGCTCATGATGCCATGTATTTTGGCAATGCTTTGAATGCATTAAAATTTCTCATGAAACCCACTCTTATGGTGACTTTGGTTGAATGCCAATTTTTTTTATTTTTTTTATCATGGTTCTTGGTTAAGGACATTAATTGGGATTTAAGCATGTTTCCCTATTGTAATGTAATGGACTTATACTCTTGATGCCACCCTATTTCCATAACAAGGTATCTAAACAACTACATAACGCCATGCACCACATTTATAGTTTATATATATATATATATATATAACACATTTAATTAATCTGATTGATTTATTCTAACAACATATTTTACTATTGCTTAATCTTTGATACACTTATGATATTAGGAGGAGGATCTCACTATTATGCACTCCTTTGGAATTTTCTATTATGGAAGGGCTCTACATAAATATAAAGTTTGACTTCTCATGTCACTTCACTATATGTGTATGTGTATGTCAATAAACAATACTCTGTATATTTATTTATATTATTATTATTATTATTATTATTATTATTTTCAAATTAATATTATATTGAAAAAAACCAATATTATATTACTTGCAAATTAAGTCAATTCTGGTTGAGTGAAAAAAAACAATATATATATTTTTTATTTACTAAGGAATTGAATTTTAAATGTAATAAACTACAAGTCAAATTTCAATAACTAATTAAATTTATCCATACAAATTTCAATAACTACTTCTTTTCCTAAACCTTGGCTACTCTTTGGTGGCTTCGCGCTTGGTCTCGGGCGCTAGCCGGTGTATCGACCTTTGTGAGCTTGTTGCTTGGTGCTTAGCGCAGCTCTCAGTCTGTCGTTATGGCATGGCACATTTTTTGGAAACCTTTACGAGCATGCTGCTTGGTTCTTAGCGCAACTCTCGGGTGCTTGGCTTGTGGATTGGAGATTGGCTTAAAATACCCAATCTGTGAACTTCCATGAAATGTCAAAAGTTGGATGAAATGACACGTTGAGGATCGTCTTTGGCCCTTGCGGGCTCTAAATATGCACAGGGTGGGTTAGATTATTGTGGCTTGGCTTTTGTGCATTAGTGCACTTGGTTTCTACAACATTTTCCACTAGAACCCACATGCTTATCGATGTTTATCGAGCCTATTACAAGTACACATTTTTAAGGAAGACAAGAAAGTTTCCACAGTGCCACCGACATGGGTTTCCCTATGTTACTGCCCTCTCTGGGTCTATTTGCAGCCATATATGCATTTGGGTACTTCATAATCTTCAAGAACTGGAAAGGGAAGAACTGGTTCGAGGCTGCGAGCTATGGCATCTCATTCGTTCATGCAACCATTGCCTGCATTCTCTCTTCTTATGACATGCCCAACAACCCATGGAAGCTTGATGCACCCAACACAGATTTAGAGAACAAAACATGGAGTTCAACACTACATATTTCGTTCTGGACTTGCTCCACTATTTGCTTGCCAACCCATCTGATCAACTCTTTATTTATTTATTTTTATTTTTTGCACCATATTGAAACTTCCTTGTACCTGGTAACTTGCAAGAACTATGCAGGCCATGGAGGGCTCTCGACCATCTCTCTAATAGCTGTATTGGAATCAACAATTCCAGTACAGAATGTGTGGAATATTTCTCATATGGCTAAAATGAAGTCTACCTTGTCCAACATGATCTATACTTCTATTTCTCCATTTTTCACTGTGTATTTTACTCTCGTGAGGTGCATTGTTGGGCCTTGGTTTTCATGGAAGTTGGCCTGCTTTTACTTTGCTGGTAAGGAAGGTGCAATTATTCCTCAGGAAATTGGGTGCATTAGTATTAACAACAGCAACGATGTAGAATTGCCATTGGAGGCAAAATCATATTAATAAGGGAAATAGGGTGACTGCTTCTTGTAATGGAAGTAAGACGACCTTCTTCAGAAAGTAGGTGGGCTCCTCTTACACTCTGGGGTTGTGGATAGAAGGGAAACTAGTGCACAATCGGTGTTCCAGGTTGGTTGTTTCAATGTCTTTGCTGACCGAATTTGCGAAAGAGAGAAGCTCAAAGGAAGACCCTAGAACAATTGTATCTGTTATTCTAGGAGGTGGTGCTGGCACTAGACTTTTCCACTTACAAAAGATGAGCCAAACCAGTTGTTCCTATTGGATGGCTTGTTCATGGATAGTTACTGTTATTCTGGCTCTTTTGGGGAGCACCACATGGGTTTATGTTAAGCCCTAATATTGGCTCATTACCCCTTAATTGGGGCATATTATATTAGTAATTTTATTTTATTTATGTTGGCTTTAGGACATTAGTTGTAATTATACCTCCTAGTCTCCTATATATACCAAGGAGAAATTTTCATTTTGAATCATCTTGTACTTGAACATTTAAGTGGGGTAAAAGGAGGTTTCCCCATCGAAGAGGCTTATTATCTGAAATTATCTCTTTTTCAAGGTGTTGAGTACTTTTTCTGAGGTTTTTCTATGCTATATTGATATTTGGTTCTTAACATATGGTATAAGAGCTCAAGGTCTTGGGGTTTCACTGCTACATCTGAGACACGTTGGAATTTTTGCTATAACTTTTTTTATGCAAGGTTTCAGAAGGAACGGCTTGGAGAATATTTAGTAGACATATCAAGGTACGTTGGGTTCAAAATTCAGCTCCTGAGGCTTTATACTTTCGGAGATACATTCTATACAAGATAGGGTTATGGAATCATCCTGAACTGAGTCATTGTGGAATGTTCACTATAAATAATTATTTGTAATGTTTCAGACCCTGAAATCCAGAGAATATTCACAGAAATTAGTAAGGTATATGTGGTAAAAGTTTCATCTTCTCGGTCATATTAAATTTGTAGATACACCCTGTGTAAGATAGGGTATTTGACTAGTCCTATTGACTAGTATCAAGAAGGTGTTTCAGGTAAAACAATAATAACTTCTTCCTAGAGTATCCAAATTTAGTGGGACTGGTTTAATTGGATCTTGGACAATCTGCAGTATTTATAGTGCGAGTTTCATAGTGAGATCTCCTGGAAAGGACAAAAATCAACAAGTTGTGGGGAAGTTACCATAAATTCCACTTGGCACATCCAATTTTGATCAGAACTGTGGAATTGCAGAGAAGAAATATCAAAGAACTACATAAAAGAAAGTTTCATACCTAGAAGGGTCGAAACTTGGGAGATACAACAAAAGAAAGATTTTCTAGCAGAACCACCTCAAAATCAAGGTTCAAAAGTGATACTTGGCCAACATGCCACCCAAAAAGGGAACTTCTACACCAAATAAGTCTCCATACAATCCTGCTTGGACTCTTGATGAAGGTGAAGAAATGCGTAAGGACATAAATGATTTACAAAAGAAGATAGTAACAAAATATGAACTACAAGAGATGTTGGAGGGTTTAAAAGGGGAGATCATGGAAGTATTGAAAAAATTCGTAAAAGAGAAGACACCTGAAGGTGAAATGCATCCCATGAAATTCATGATGAGGACACAAGGAAGGTGAATCAAGAATGGAGAAACTCCAACTTGGGTTTGAAGACCAATCACGTTCCTAAGATTGATATGAGGAAGTTTGATGGCAAGGACCCAATCACATGGATACTTCATATGGAGCAATTCTTTGATCTCCATAATGTGCCACATACACAAAAGGTACTAATTGTTTCTTTATGTTTAGAACCTAATAAATTTGTATGGTATCGATGGCTTTGTTCTCGCAAATCACTCGTCACTTGGACAATGTTCACAGAATAAATTATAGCACACTATAAGGATACAAGGAGCAATACCTTCTTTAGCCAATTGATAAATCTCAAGCAAAACGGTTCAGTTACCGAGCACATTGAGAACTTCCAAAGATTGAATATAAAGGTAACAAATATTCCAGATGAGAACTTGATTGATGTATTCATAGGAACTTTAAAGGATAACATTCAACATGAGGTTCACCTTTGGGAACCCAAATCATTGGAGAATGCATTTAAGGTGGCAAGAAATGTTGAAAGTAAAAATATGGTTGTCACTACTAGAAGGACCAATCCTAACATCTACAGAGAGAACAATGCTCCTTCTTCTAAAACACCTCAACCTACAAGGTTGACACCTCAACAATTGGAGGAAAGAAAAGAAAAATGTTTATGCTTTAATTGTGATAGCAAGTACAGTAAGGGACATAAGTGTGGTGAGAAGAAATTATTCTACATAGATTGTGAAGAGGAAGAAGAACAAGAACAAGAACCATATCAAGATGAAAACGTAGAAGCAATTTCATCTAAAGAGTTGAATCCCACGATATCGTGTAATGCATTGGTTGGAATTAGCACTCCTCAAACCCTCAATATTGAAGGATACATCAAAAATAAAAAGGTAATAGTCCTAATTGATTCTGGCAGTACTCATAATTTCAATCACTATAAATTAGCCAAAGCTCTCAATTGCTTTGTATATCCAGCACCAGAGTTTCAAGTAATGATTGCAGATGGAGGAACGATCAATTGCTCAGGAAAATGCAATAAGATCAATCTTACTATGGGGGAATATGTAATGAATAGTCCAATGATTGCTATACCCATGGGTGGTGCAGATGTTTTACTAGGAATCCAATGGTTACAATCATTAGGAACAATGGATTTTAATTTTCAAG
>ML787582.1:310786-333300 GCA_009831015.1 Picea engelmannii
ATATTGTATCTCATGAAGGTGTCAAGGTAGACCCTAACAAGATTAAAGCCATGATGGATTGGCCTATTCCCAAAACATTGAAGAATCTTAGAGGAGTTTTGGGTTTGACAGGTTACTACCGCAAGTTTGTTCGGAACATTGAATAATAGCAGCACCTTTAATGACACTAACTAATAAGGATGAATTTTCATGGACTCCAGAGGCAACTAAAGCTTTTGAACAACTTAAAGAGGTGATGTCTAAAGCTCCTATCTTGACCACTCCAGACGTCACAAAAACTTTTATTGTGGAGGGTGATGCCTCGGGAAATGGAACTGGTGTTTTCCTAATGCAAGAAGGAAGGCCCCTATCTTTTGAAAGTCGACCACTCAAGGGAAAGGACTTACACAAACCCATTGTAATGATCCTCCTCACGACGACAAAACTCTTAAAATAAGTGCAATTTTTTTTTTTTGTGTGTGCGTGTGTACAAGGGTAACAAGACATTATACTCTGCGCCACCACATGACGACGAATCATAACGCATACAACTATGATATCAACATAAAGATCTAAGATGCACATCAACATCTGCCAGCAATGAACAACAATCAACCGACAAAATAAGAGGACTGACTACCCGCCCGTCCTACCCTGCAATGGTTAGGACCTCCAAGACACATAAGCAATGCTCAAGCCCAGGTTCCCATCGATTTTAACCATTTAAGGTCTCAGGGCTGGTGACTGTTCTGAGGAGCATGGAGGTATCTACTCCCCGCCCGACACAAGCAGACCAAGAAATGAAATTATTACAACCAAGTACAACAATAATTAAATGAGCAACCACGTCTTCTACGGAAGTCGCAAGACAGAAGGACTCAGACAATGACCAACCAATATTAAGACAAGGCATTATCTATGACTCAACTGAGATTAATTACAGACCAACTACTCCATTTAATTTCCATTAATCGACGAGTACCTTAAACATAAGGTAAATCCAATTAATTTTGATTCCCCATTTGTTAAGTCATAATAACTTATTGTACTTAGTTCAAGGACATTACAATTGTATGCGATCAATAACAGTAAGGATGATAATAGCATCACCATGAAATAATACCTATCTTACCTTTTATATGACAATGACTGGAAAAAATAACAATCACATTACATTTTATGTGTTAACCATAATAATAAAACTACAATATCATTACCATAAATGACCACACCATTACATTTTAAAATTACAATAACTTTATAATGATAACAATCACATTACAAGACAATGACAGTTAATCCAACAAGTATGGCAATAATCATGACATTAACATGACCATCAATATCGCAATTACAAGTTATCTACACTAAGGCAATTTAAATTAGAGAATCATTAACAACTACTTAATTTACTCACTACTACTACAGTGTTGCTTGGGAGTGTACATTTAATCAACGACGAGACAAGACAACTCTAAATTCAAGTCTAGATTTTCAAAGTCAACATCCTGCCCTGACATATCTTACAACTACTACGAGCAACTTGTTAAATAGTAATTTAATCGGATAACCAACCTAAATTTTCATCGTTTAACAATGAAAACATTATACCATTATCAACAAAACATTATTTCAATAATATTCATCCATAGCAAGTTTATATATATTTTTGTTACCTTTATATTGATAAAATAATTCCACAATATTTAAGTAAACTCAATGAAAATTAATCACCAAGTAAATGCAGGTAAACATTACATTTTAAAGTTTTGGTGTTGAAGGGGTCTTTAATATCTCCGAACAAAAAGAAGGTCAATCCCAGTCAGGTAATTCGTGGTTGAATTCTCAGGCAATGATCAGCTGGCAGCTGTCGGTAAGGCAAAAATCAGGTTGCAAGAATTAATCGGTAGCTAACAATGAGGCGAAAATTTAGGAAACCAAAATCAACTCGTGGGTACCTCGCAGCCTCTCGAATTTACTAAAAATGTAGAGTTTAAATGTGGCAAGACAAAATTAAATTCGTTGTCCCAACAGTGCATGAACCAGCACTGACTCTACCAATCAACGCAGACGCAGAGTTAGGTGGTCAAATAGTGTGGGTATCCTCCGCCCAATCACTGAGAACTACAAACATAAAAGAAGAGATATGTGGTTGAAAACTGTGTGGGTATCCTCCACAAAATCATAGGGATATACAACATCAAAAACGTAGAGACTATGTGGTCGAAAATTGTGCGGGTACCCTCCACCAGATTGCAGTGAATTACAAACCAAAAATGCAGAGATGTGGTCGAAATTCGTGGGGGTATCATCCACCAAATCCCAGAGAACTATAACACAAAAAAACGTAGAGATGTGGTCGAAATTTGTGGGGGTATTCTCCACCAAATCGCAGAGAATTATAACACAAAAAATGCAGAGATGTGGTCGAAATTTGTGGGGGTATCCTCCACCAAATTGCAAAGAATTATAACAAAAAAAACGCAGAGATGTGGTCTAAATTCGTGGGGGTATCCTCCACCAAATCACAGAGAAATACAAGCAAAAGGGTGCAGAGAAGGGTGGTGAATCGAGTGGGTTTCCTCCACTGAAATGCATGGAAATGAAAAAATAAAAACACAAAGAAAGGTGTTGAATCAAGTGGGTTTCCTCCACTGAAATGCATGGAAATGCTAACAGAAAAACAAATACCAAACAATCGTAAAGCACAGTTGTAGATCGCACAGAACCAAGGAAGGTCGACAACGCCGAGGTCATAAAATCTCTTTTATCCAATACCGACATGCAACAACAGAGTAAGAAGACATATTTTTATAACCATAACACAATTACAATCGTCGACAAACAGAAAGGAAACCCAATCAATCTGACAAGAACCCATGTAGAGTTAAGCCAATTACTTTTCATCTCACAAGACAAGATAAAAAATGCTGATAACAATAAGAGAGGGCCAAGGTCCTAATGCCTTCTATCATGCAAAATGAAAAACATATCGTTGCCTGATCGCCTGCTCCGGGTGACGTCCGCGCGCTCCGTGCAAATCCTGCTTGTCGACCGTCGAGACTACACCGGTACCTCCCAGCCAATGCTAGGGGTACTCTGCTTCCCCCTTAGCCCCCCGAGCCACAAAGGGGCCACACAATATCCAGATGGTATGTCTATCTCCCAGCTCGCCTCACAAGGCCGAGCTACCACTCCTATCCGAGCTGGGAAATCCCAACTCCCCACAAGTAATTAGTCATGTCACAAATCCGGAAGTGTAACATTACGCTAACAACCGATCCCCTACTTCCTTCTCCTCTTCTCTTTTATAGAATTTTAGAACTTCCATTCTTTCCCTAATCTCATTAAATTTTAAGTTTTAATAAAAATCTTCCAAAAATTCTCCTTCGTACAAGTGTCATCCATCCTCCACTTTCCTCCAATAATTTTTTTTTTTTTAAATTAATAATTGTCTCATTTCCCCCACCCACCTAGAGTTACTCGTAAATTTACTCCTAGGTGTTCCTAGATTCCCTTACAGGTTTAAATACTTTCCCTAAAATGAAGTTGCTAATTTAGTTCAATTTAGAAGGTTCTTAATTACAGATTCTTTACTAAGTTGACCTCACTTTTTACCATAAGTTCCCCTCTTTCCCTTATTATGTTTCCTCCATTCCTTAGTTTCCTAAATTTTATATTTCCTCTTTCCCCGTCTACTAATAATTCAATACCTTCTTAAATTATTAAAATTTTAAAATAAATTAAATGCCTCCTTATATTTTATAATTAACCTCTTTTCATTTTTACTAATAATTTAATACCTTCTTAAATTATCAAAAGTTTAAAATAAATTAATTGCCTCCTTATATTTTATATTCAGAGGTTTCCATTTAACTGCTTACTCTCTTCATGTTACTAAAAATTTTATGCAAACCAAAATTATTACTCAGTGGTTTTTATTTTAACCCACCACCACTTATTTTTTATTTTTTATATTTTATTTTTGTTATAGACATTTTCTTAAGGGTAGACAAAATTTTACCCCTAGCGAAGTTTTAGACTTAGAACATTGATTCTGAGCTGGGTGACATTTAATTAGGGGAGTTGTTTAAGAACTCTTAACGTGTTTGTTCCTTTATCATCATCATCACGACGTGCCGTCTAGGTTTGTTCCTTTATCATCATCATCATCATGACATGCCCTTCAGGATGCACTACGTGCTCCAAGGGTGCCACTCGCCTCTAGTGTTTCTTTTGCGTGACGTGCCCTTCAGGACACACCACGTGCTCCAAGGGTGCCACTCGCCTCTTGTGTTTCTTTTGCGCAACGTGCCCTTCAAGATGCACCACGTGCTTCAAGGGTGCCACTCGCCTCTTGACTGATTGGTAGACATCAACACTCCGCCAGGTGAACTTGTGGGAGACTAAGGGATTCTAAGGAATAAGGCCCCTGCCTTATTGCGTGCCCCTTAGAATCATTGTGAGTGATTGTCGCAGTCTTCCCTCACAACATCGTGGGTCTTCTTGAACTAGGTAATCGTTAACCTACAGTTCGAGCCACGACAGGAGTGCTAGTAGGCTGTGGCAGGGTTGTTGTCCACACCTCTCCCTCAACCTCTCTGGTGGTTGTGGGTGGCCCCTTTACTCCATATGTGAGTCTGGTCGGCAAGCTATCATCAGCCTGCATCTTCAACAATCGTGTCAGAACATGTCCACATCATATCATCTAATCAAATGCGCTAAAATCACAGTAAACAATCAAACCTCAATAGCACACTCCCTGACTCGATCTGGAGTCCAAGGGGTTCCGTCGATGCCTCTGCATCCTCAAGGTCCAAAACCCTACACACTCAGTAAAACCGAGTCAATAGCACCTTTCTATGTCAAAGCAGTAACACATCATGTCATCTACCATAACGCATCATAATCAAGGACAAATGTTTTAATATCATAATAGTCTGGATCACTTGCGAGAAAGTGTCCTCAAAGAATAAGTTTTCTCAATGCGCCAAAGCGAGATGTTACATACACCCCCTCTTGGTCTAAACTTTGTCCTGAAGTTTCATAGTATAAATGCCGAAATAAGTGTATCACAGTATCATAAGTCTATATATCAAACAAAAATGGAAACTACTGGCACATATCATATGCGTCCTCCCAGGTCGCCAAGTGCGGACTATAATTGTCCCACTGGACCTTGACCTGATCTACCGTTCGACATCATAACTGTCAAACACGATGATCTAAGATGCAGACCAGCTCAGCCGTGAGTGCTCCCTCGTCTGATACCTGTAAGGAACTCATGTCTATCACATGTGTAGGATCACTAATATAATGTCTCAAAACAGATACATGAAAGACATCGTACATATGCCTCAAAGAATCAGGCAAGTCTAGTTGATAGGCCACGGGCCCCTTTCTCTCCACAATCTCGAAAGGTCCCACAAACCTAGGAGAGAGTTTAGCTCCCTTTCCAAACTTGATCGAACTCTTATGTGGTTTAACCTGCAAGAAGACTCGATCGCGGACCTTGTAACTATGGTTGACTCGGTGTGCATCGGCATAACTCTTCTATTGATCCTGCACTTCTTTAATCCTTTGTCTTATGGTTTGCAATTTCTCTTCCATTTCTTAGATCGCTTCTGGTCCCACCAAGACCCTATCCTCAAGCCGATCCCAACTCAAGGGTGTCCGACATGGTCGCCTGTAAAGAAACTCGAAAGGCACCATTTTAATGGTGCTTTGGTAACTGTTGTTGTAAGCGAACTCTACTAGAGGCAAGAATTCTTCCCAACGCTTTTGTTGGTCCATTACGTACATGTGAAACATGTCCTCCAAGGTTTGGTTCATTCGTTCGGTTTGTCCGTCAGTCTCTGGGTGATATGCAGTACTAAAGTTAAGTTGGGTTCCCAAGGCCTCTTGGAAAATCATCCAAAATCGTCCAGTAAACACCAATCCTCAATCAGATATAATCCTCTTACGCACGCCATGCAGCCTCACAATCTCACTAATGAAAAATCTAGCAATGTCAGGTGCCTGATACGTCGTACACACAGGAATAAAGTGATAACTCTTTGTCAGAGTGTCTACTACTATGAAAATCGAGTCATTTCTCCTCACCATCAGTGGAAATCCAACAATGAAATCCATTGAAATAACCTCCCATTTCGATTCTGGAATAGCATGCGGTTGTAGTAATCTCATTGGGTGTCTATGTTCAGCCTTTACCTGCTGACATTCGAGGCATCTGGCCACATAGCTGACTATGTCTGCCTTGATTCCCTTCCAAAATAATAAGGTCTTAAGGTCTGCCCTCATCTTCGTGACTCCTAGGTGAGCCATGTAAACTGCTCTATGAGCCTCACTCAGGATCAACATCCTCAACTCGTCATTTGGTGGTACGTAAATTCGACTTTTAAACCTCAATAAACCATCACTATCAAATGAAAATCCCTCATATCTTGGTACCATCATTGTGTTTTGTCCGATAAAACCCTTGACCTCTTTGTACCAGTCATCGTCACGCTGTAAAGTGAGAATCTTCTCACATAGATTCGCCTGAAGAGGCAACACCGAGAAGATGCGTGGTCTCCGACTCAAAGCATCGGCCACTCAGTTCACTGTTCCCTTTATGTAAGAAATCTCAAAGTCATACTCGCTAAGCAATTTCGACCAATGCCATTGTCCTACGTTCAAGTCACTTTGCAAAAAAATGTGTTGTAGTCCACAATGATCAGTCTTTAGTTCAAATTTTCATCCAACAAGGTAGTGTCTCCAAACCTTCAAGGCATATACGATGGCTAATAACTCCAAATCGTGCGTCACATAGTTCTGCTCATGCCGTCTTAGTTTCCTCGAAATGTAAGCAATCACTCGTCCGTATTGCATCAAGACTCCGCCTAAACCTTCCTTGGATGCGTCTGTGCATACCAAGAAGTCCACATCCATGTCAGGGACCTTTAGTATCGGTGTTGTTGTTAACAACTCCTTAAGCCTCCGAAATGCTTCCGCGCATTTCTCGGTCCAAACAAACTTCTTGTTTTTCTTCTGTAATTCCGTGATCAGATTTGCTATCTTCGAAAATCCCTCGAAAAACCATCGATAGTATCCTACTAAACCCATAAAGCTATGCACTTCTGTGACATTCGTCGACACAAGCCATTCCATAATAGCCTCGACCTTGGTTGGATCCACGACGATACCTTCGCCGGAGATGACATGCCCTAAGTAGTGAATCCTCGATTGATAAAAGAGCATTTGGACAATTTCCCATACAATTTGTGCTCTCACAGACACTGTGGTACCAAGCACAAGTGCTCTTCATGCTCCTCTGTTGTACGAGAGTAAATCAAAATATCATCAATGAACACTTGGATGAACTTGTCCAAGTACTCGCGGAACACCCCATTCATCAAACTCATAAATACCCCTGGGGTGTTTGTCAGTCCAAATGGTAAAACAATAAACTCATAATGTCCAAAACGCATCTTAAAGGTGGTCTTAGGGACGTCATCCTCCTTGATCCGCAACTGGTGATACCCTGATCGCAAATCGATCTTGGAGAACACTGTCGTACCCTTCATTTGATCGAACAGATCATCAATTCTCGGCAGGGGATACTGATTCTTGATTGTAGCCTTGTTCAGTTGACGGTAGTCAATGAAAAACCTCCACTATCCGTCCTTCTTTCATATGAAAATAATAGGTGCACCCCACAATGACACACTAGGACGTATTAGTCCCAGGTCTAGCAACTCCTTTAGTTTCATTTTCAACTCTTGCAACTCTGGGATCGACATCTGATAAGGCGTTCTTGCTATCAGTTCAGTCCTCGGTTTTAGGTCTATGGTAAACTCCAATTCCCTTTCCAGCGGAATCCCAGGTAACTCCTCTGGAAATACATCCGCAAACTCCTTCACCACTGAAAGGTGTTCTAGAACTTCCGTTACTCCCTTCTCATTTAGCGCAAGGATCGCATAAATCTTGCACCCCTTGCGCATACTCTTCCGTAACTGTAAGGAAGAGATGAACCTAAGGGAAACTCCCTGGTTCCATCCTACAATCACACGTCTCTGTCCCTCGTCATCGACCAAGCTCAACTGTTTCGTCTTACAGTTGAGTATCACCTCATGCGATTCCAACCAATCCATACCAATCACAACATCATAAGATCCTAAGATTGTGATGTACAAGTTGGCCCTCGTGACAAACTCTCCCAGGTTAAGGGCACAACCCGTAACCTTTCCTCCAACATTTTGTTTGGATCCTGAGGCCATCTCCACGAAGCTAAACTCATCCTATTTGACTGCCTTTACCTTAATCCTTTTTAGCGCTGCACCAGAAATGAAACTCTCGGTAGCACCATGATCTATCAAAATACTAAGGGTCTGGTCAGTGACAATACCTGTCATCTCGAGCATAGTCGACTGATGCTCTACCTGGAGGTTATTCACTGCTACATGAATCTGATGGGCCTTGCCCATATCTCCCACGGTAGTGGGTCTGGCTGATCTGGATGCTCTGGTCCTCTCCACAGGACAGTTGCGCTGGTAGTGTGGCTCCCCACACATCCAACACCCCTTCTTCGGCCCAGTAGTCCTGGTACCCGAAGTAGAAGATGACGACCCACCAGCCTGGAACCCTAGTTTTTTCTGTTGAACAGGCCTAAACTGTTGTTGCCGGGGGTGACACTGCTGTTGATGCGGTGGTCCCTGATAAGGTGTCCACTGCTGAGGCGGTGGTCGCCGAGGTGTAGTGAAAGTGGATCCCCTCTAGAAGCCAGAATATCCTGGCGTAAGTCTCGCTGGTGTCTGGTGCTGCTATGTTCCAGATGAACTCTGCCCTGCTGGTCTCACGGGAGTCCTGGTCTGACCCCCACTGATGAGTTCCTCCTCTGCTATGAGGGCCTTCTGGACGACATCGTGCAAGTTTTGAGGCATATAAATCCTAACCTTTGCACGTAGGCTGTTGTTAAGGCCAAACATGAACCTGTTGACCTTAAGTTTCTCTGTGTTAAGGTGTGGAGCATACTAGAGCAGCTCCATAAAATGGGCCTCGTACCCGGGCACCGTACGACCTCCCTGTCGTAAAGCATTGAACTCATTGAGCTGACGCTCGATGAATTCCTCTGAAAGGTACCTCTCTCGGAACCATTTCCTGAACAGTTTCCATGACACGTCTTCGACGACCATGTTCAACAGGGGTAGGAGCATCTTCCACCATAGAAGAGTGCTCCCCTTCAATCAAAAGACCGCCATGCGGACCTTTAGGTTTGAGGTATAATCGCGAAGTGCGAAGCACATCACCATGTTCTCCAACCATGCCTCGGTGACTATGCCATCCGAGGCACCAAGAAACTCGAGAAATTTGACCTTCTCGAGTTCGTGGTGTATGCTACCAGTACTGATTAGAGCGCGCGGTGGAACCTCAATGGGTGCCAACGCTCTGGCCTCATCTCTGTCCAAACGAGTGATCAGTGCCTCGTACATGAGCTAAAAAGATATCATCATCCCAACAACATCGCCAACTGCTATCTGCTCTTGTCCGAGAACCTGCTCGTCTCCCTAGGGGTTAGACCCCTCAGGTGTGGATGCTACTGGAGGTGTCCCGCCTCCTCCCCTAACACCCCGTCTTCTGCCTACGCGGTGTCCTCTAACCATGATTACCTGTAAGCACACAATTAACTCGATCAACAATAGTATAATCAATCAGGTCAACGAAATCCATAGCGATCCCAAGTCGTGCGTCGAACCCACTCTGATACCATATGTAACGATCCTCCTCGTTACGACGACAAACCTCTTAAAGAAAGTGATTTTTTTTTTTTTGTGTGTGCGTGTGTACAAGGGTAAAAAAACATTATAATCTGCGTCGCCACATGATCACGAATCATGACACATACAAATGAGATATCAACATAAAGATCTAAGACACACATCAACATCTGCCAGCAATGAACAACAATCAAACGACAAAATAATAAGACTAATTACCCGCCCGTCCTACCCTGCAATGGTTAGGAACTCCAAGACACATAAGAAACGCTCAAGCCTAGGTTCCCATCGATTTTAACGATTTAAGGTCTCAGGGCTGGCGATTGTTCTGAGGAGCATGAAGGTGTCTACTCCCTGCCCGACACAAGCAGACCAAGCAATGAAATTATTACAACCAAGTACAACAATAATTAAATGAGCAACCACGTCTTCTACGAAAGGCGCAAGACAGAAGGACTCAGACAACGACCAACCAATATTAAGACAAGGCATTATCTATGACACAACTGAGATTAATTACATACCAACTACTCCATTTAATTTCCATTAATCTATGAGTACCTTAAACATAAGGTAAATCCAATTAATTCTGATTCCCCATTTGTTAAGTCATAATAACTTATTGTACTTAGTTCAAGGACATTACAATTGTATGCGATCAATAACAGTAAGGATGATAATAGCATCACCATGAAATAATACCCATATTACCTTTTATATGACAATGACTAGCAAAAATAACAAACACATTACATTTTATGTGTTAACCATAATAATAAAACTGCGATATCATTACCATAAATGACCATACCATTACATTTTAAAATTACAATAACTTTATAATGATAACAATCAAATTACAAGACAATGATAGTTAATCCAACAAGTATGGCAATAATCATGACATTAACACGACCATCAATATCGCAATTACAAGTTATCTACATTAAGGCAATTTAAATTAGAGAATCATTAACAACTACTTAATTTACTCACTACTACTACAATGTTTCTTTGGAGTGTACATTTAATCAACTACGAGACAAGACAACTCTAAATTCAAGTTTAGATTTTCAAAGTCAACATCCTGCCTTGACATATCTTACAACTACTCTGGGCAACTTGTTAAATCGTAATTTAATCGGATAACCAACCTAAATTTTCACAGTTTAACAATGAAAACATTATACCATTATCAACGGAACATTATTCCAATAATATTCATCCATAGCAAGTTTATATATATTTTTGTTACCTTTATATTGATAAAATAATTCCACAATATTTAAGTAAACTCAATGAAAATTAACCACCAAGTAAACGCAGGTAAACATTACATTTTAAAGTTTTGGTGTTGAAGGGGTCTTTAATATCTCCAGACACAAAGAAGGTTGATCCCACTCAGGTAATTCATGGTTGAATTCTTAGGCAGTGATTAGCTGGCAGCTGTCGGTAAGGCAAAAATCAGGTTGCAAGAATTAATCGGGAGCTAAAAATGAGGTGAAAATTCAAGAAACCAAAATCATTTCGTGGGTACCTCGCAGCCTCTCAAATTTACTAAAAACATAGAGTTTAAATGTGGAAAAACAAAATTAAATTCGTTGTCCTAGCAGTGCATGAACTAGCGTTGACTCTACCAATCAACGCAGATGCAGAGTTAGGTGGTCAAATCGTGTGGGTATCCTCCGCCCAATCACTGAGAACTACAAACATAAATGTAGAGATATGTGGTCGAAAACCGTGTGGGTATCCTCCACAAAATCGCAGGGATATACAACATAAAAAATGCAGAGACTATGTGGTCGAGAATTGTGCGGGTACCCTCCACCAGATCGCAAAGAATTACAAACCAAAAACGCAGAGATGTGGTCAAAATTCATGCGGGTATCCTCCACCAAATTATAGAGAATTATAACACAAAAAAATGCAGAGATGTGGTTGAAATTTGTGGGGGTATCCTCCACCAAATCGCAGAGAATTATAACACAAAAAACACAGAGATGTGGTTGAAATTTGTGGGGGTATCCTCCACCAAATCCCAGAGAAATACAAATAAAAAGGGTGCAGAGAAGGGTGTTGAATCAAGTGGGTTTCCTCCACTGAAATGCACGGAAATGCAAGTATAAAAATGCAGAGAAAGGTGTTAAATCGAGTTGGTTTCCTCCACTAAAATGCATGGAAATGCTAACAGAAAAATGCAGACCAAACAATCGTAAAGAACACCTGTAGATCGCACAGAACCAAGGAAGGTTGGCAACATCGAGGTCATAAAATATATTTTATCCAATACCGACATGGAACAACAGAGTAAGAAGAAATATTTTTATAATCGTAACACAATTACAATCGCCGATGAACAGAAAGGAAAACCAATCAATCCAACAAGAACCCATGCAGAGTTAAGCCAAGTAGTTTTCACCTCACAAGCCAAGATAAAAAATGTTGATAACAATAAGAGAGGGCCAAGGTCCTAATACCTTCTATCATGCAAAATGAAAAACATACCATTGCCTGATCGCCTGCTCCGGGTGACGTCGGTACGCTCCGTGCAAATCCTGCTCGCCGACTGTAGAGACTACACCGCTACCTCCCAGCCAACGCTAGGGGTACTCTGCTTCCCCCTTAGCCCCCCAAGCTACAAAGGGGCCACACAATATCCATATGGTACATCTAACTCCCAGCTCGGCTCGCAAGGTTGAGCTACCACTCCTATCTGAGCTGTGAAATCCCAACTCCCCACAAGTAATCAATCAATTCACAAATCCGGCAGCGCAACGTTACGCTAACAACTGATCCCCTACTTCCTTCTCCTCTCTCTCTTTTATAGAATTTTAGAACTTCCATTCTTTCCCTAATCTCATTAAATTTTAAGTTTTAATAAAAATCTTCCAAAAATTCTCCTTCGTACAAGTGTCATCCATCCCCCACTTTCCTCCAATAATTTTTTTTTTTAAATTAATAATTGTCTCATTTCCCCCACCCACCTATAGGTACTCCTAAATTTACTCCTAGGTGTTCCTAGATTCCCTTCCAGGTTTGAATACTTTCCCTAAAATGAAGTTGCTAATTTAGTTCAATTTAGAAGGTTCTTAATTACAGATTCTTTACTAAGTTGACCTCGCTTTTTACCATAAGTTCCCCTCTTTCCCTTATTATGTTTCCTCCATTCCTTAGTTTCCTAAATTTTATATTTCCTCTTTCCCCGTCTACTAATAATTTAATACCTTCTTAAATTATTAAAAGTTTAAAATAAATTAAATGCCTCCTTATATTTTATAATTAACCTCTTTTCATTTTTACTAATAATTTAATACCTTCTTAAATTATCAAAAGTTTAAAATAAATTAATTTCCTCCCTATATTTTATATTCACAGGTTTCCATTTAACTGCTTACTCTCTTCATGTTACTAAAAATTTTATGAAGACCAAAATTATTACTCAGTGGTTTTTATTTTAACCCCCCCCCCCCACTTTTTTTTTATTTTTTATTTTTTATTTTTGTTATAGACATTTTCTTAAGGGTAGACAAAATTTTACCCCTAGTGAAGTTTTAGACTTAGAACATTGATTCTGAGTTGGGCGACATTTAAATAGGGGAGTTGTTTAAGAACTCTTAATGTGTTAATTGTCTTAGGGCCATCTAGGTTTGTTCCTTTATCATCATCATCGCGACGTGCCATTCAGGACGCACTACATGCTCCAATGGTGCCACTCGCCTCTAGTGTTTCTTTTGTGTGATGTGCCCTTCAGGACGCACCATGTGCTCCAAGGGTGCCACTCACCTCTTTTGTTTCTTTTGCGTGACGTGCCCTTTAGGATGCACCACGTGCTCCAAGGGTTCCACTCGCCTCTTGACTGATTGGTAGACATCAATAACCCCTGGAGTCAACACATCGAGAGGTGAACTTGCGGGAGACTAAGGGCTTCTAAGGAATAAGACCCTCGCCTTATTGCGCACCCCTTAGAATCATCGTGAGCGATTGTCCTAGTCTTCCCTCACAACATCGTGGGTCCTCTCGAACTAGGTAATTGTTAACCTATAGTTCGAACCACGGCAGGAGTGCTAGTAGGTTGTGGCAGGGCTGTTGTCAACACCTCTCCCTCAACCTCTCTGGTAGTCATGTGTGGCCCCTTTACTCCATATGTGAGTCTAGTCGGCAAGCTATCATCAGCCTGCATCATAAACAATCATGTCAGAACATGTCCACATCATATCATCTAATCAAATGTGCTAAAATCACAGTAAACAATCAAACCCCAATAGGACACTCCCTGACTCAATCCGGAGTCCAAGGGGTTTCGTCGATGCCTCTGCATCCTCAAGGTCCAAAACCCTGCACACTCAGTAAAACCAAGTCAATAGAACCTGTCTATGTCAAAGAAGTAAAACATCATGTCATCTACCATAACGCATCATAATCAAGAACAAATGTTTTAATATCACAATAGTCTGGATCACTTGCGAGCAAGTGTCCTCAAAGAATAAGTTTTCTCAATGCGCCAGAGCAGGATGTTACACCCATTTATGGGAAGTAAATGATGGAAATACTACATGCATTAAATAAATGGCGTCCTTACCTAATAGGTAGGCACTTCAAGGTAAAAAAAAATCATGATAGTATTAAATACTTTTTGGAACAAAGACTATCTTCAGAAGAACAACACAAATTGGTAACCAAGATATTGGGTTATGATTTTGAAATCGTCTATAAAAAGGGGAAGACAAATGTTTTGGTAGATGCACTCTCAAGAAAGGATGAAGATGTTGAGGCCTTCATCTGTGCTATCTCAATCATCGAACCCAATTGGATAATAGAAGCAAGGGATGAATGAAAGAATGAGGAAAAAGTGTGGACTCTCATTCAAAGGTTGCAACAGGATACCAGTGCATCAGATACATTTAAATGGAAAAATTATTCACTATGGTACAAATATTGCTTATATTTATGTAAGAACTTCCAACTCAAACAAAAGGTACTATTGGAATTGCACACCTCTCCAGTAGGAGGGCACTCAGGATTTTTGAAAACCTACCATAGAGTCAAGAAGGATTTTTTTTGGGATGGCCTTAAAACTGTTGTTCAAAGGTTTGTGGCAGAATGTTTGGTTTTCCAACAAAATAAGGTGGAAACAATTAAGACCCCAGGTATTTTACAACCATTATCCATCCCAAGTCAATGCTAGGAGGAGGTTTCCATGGATTTCATCACAGGGTTACCAAAGTCTTAAGGAAAGAGTGTCATCATGGTGATTGTTGATAAACTGACCAAGTATGCACACTTTTGTGCACTCTCTCAACCCTTCAAAGCTAGTATAATTTCCATCACATTCATGGAGACATTTCAAAATATACATGGCATCCGAAAGATAATTGTAAGTGACAGAGATCCCATCTTCACTAGACATTTTTGGACATAATTATTTTCTTGTCTGGGTACTCAATTGGCTCATAGCTCATCCTATCATCCTCAATCTGATGGACAAACCGAGATAGTGAACAAATGTATGGAAGGATACCTTCGTTTCTTTGTCTTTGATAAACAAACACAATGGTTCAAATGGTTACCCCTCGTAGAATGGTGGTATAACACTTCCTTTCATACTGCAACAAAAATGACACCATTTATGGCACTTTATGGATACCACCCTCCTTCCATCACTTCTTCTCTAAAAGAAAAATCTAAGTTTCAAGCAGTGGAAGATCACATCGAGAATCAACAACAAGTTCTCCAAATCTTAAAGGACAACCTGACCATGGCACATAATCGCATGAAACAAGAAGCAAATCAACATCGTAGTGAAAGAATTTTTGAAGTAGGGGATTGGGTGTTTTTAAGACTACAACCATACAAACATATGTCCCTCAAGCAAGCCAAGAAGGATAATAAATTATCAACAAAGTACTATGGCCCTTATAAGGTGTTGCAAAAGATTGGTACTATGGCATACAAATTGGAGTTGCCTGCATCTTCACGAGTACACCAAGTTTTCCATGTTTCATGCTTAAAGAAGGTTATAGGCGACAAGATCCCAGTTCAAACTATATTGCCAGAACTTGACGAGGAATGAAAAATCATATTGGAGCCTGAAGTCATCACTGACACAAGAATTTACCAGTTGAGGAATAGATCCATTTCAGAGTATCTCATTAAATGGAGGAAACTACCGGCTGAAGATTCCACTTAGGAAGATGAGTCTTTTATAAAGAAGCATCCAGAGTTACTCAAGCGTTGTGGAAAAAACTTGTCTCAAGGGGAGGGGAATGTTAAACCCTAATATTGGCTCATTACCCGTTAATTGGGGCATATTATATCAAGCTCTGGACTGGTTTGATCCATTTCCATGAAAAGATTGCTTGCTTCTCTGGGACACTTCTCCCAGTTGGCTCTCCCTGCACAGTGGTTGTCCCTAGTTCTCTTGTTCTGGAGCTTTTTGAAAGGAACAAGAAGAGACCACCTCTGTTATAGCAGAGCATGGGACAAAAGAGGGTGACAATTCAATTGTTGGGAGTTTTAATGAAACACAAATAGAGCCTTTAAGTGGATCATCTCAGCTGGGAATGGAAGAAAATAACATGGGATCTGTGCAGGGCATCAATGTAACACAAGGATAGCCTTTGAGTGGATCATCTAACCCTGTAATGGAAGATGAAAACAGGGGGGACAAGAAGACACATAAAAATCAAGTATGCTCAGTGAAAAAGATATAAATTATAATCAAATTGCGCATTGGACTGAAGTCTTGGAGCAGGTTTTAAATGCATCAACCATAACTGAAGGAGGAATAAAGAGTGCCATTGTGAAGGTACTTGCTTCTGGGCCACCTGACTCTGTCAAGAACCTGCTTCAACAAACCATTTCAAAGGATACTTGTTAGGGTCCTAACCCACACATAGGTAGAGCAATATATTCGGATGTAATAAAGGTCAATATTAATAAGGCCTTTCAATAAAATATAATAAGGTGGATGTAAGAAGACCTAATAGAAGCTTCTTCTTCTAGAAGGATCTTCCTCTAGATGCTTCTCTTGATAGACATATTTAGTATAAATAAGGGTTGAGGGTATGAAAACCCTATCTTGGAGATTATTATAACAGAGCGCTGCTCGACTGGAGGTTGCCCCCTCGAAGAGGCCTGTGAACATTTATTTCTAAATCAAAGTGCTATTTCTATTGTTGTTCTTATATCATTCCTTTGTTATTGTGGAGATTATGTTGGTTATATTACTATTATTCTGCCATTTCTAGCATTTTATTTCTGTTCTGCATACTTTTTTTATCTGGTATATTACAAGTGGTATTAGAGCACTTTCCTTGGCAGAAATTGTGGGAATTTTTTTTCAGGGTAGAGATGTATTATGATGTCTTTAAGCCACAAAGATCTTTCTTTACACGCATAAACCCGTGGTTGGGGGATTCATACACACAGGAAATAAAGGTGGTTCTTAAGCACACATCTATCGGCCACCCTTGTAACCCATGTTGGTACCCCTTCGAGTGGTAGTGCATCAGACAACACCTGTGTATAGAATCATCCTAGATTTCCTGAAGCCCTCTTTAGATAAACCGATCGACCGCTTGACTTCTATAGTTCCACTGAGAACAACACCTAGGAAGATACTCTCTAGTACCTGGGTAGTCGGGTAGTACGGCTAAGGGTACGGTCTATCCTCCTTACTTAGTGCCCTGAGATATTGGGCCGAGTACTATTGTTGGACCCCTCACGTATATTAGAGAGCTATAGCACAGGGGAAACCCTTGTTTGTAGAACCCTTGAATACCTAACCCGTAGGGGACAAAAACATAAACAAATTAAAACAGATAATATATGTTGTCGCGCAACTTTGTTCAGGTTGCCAAATCACTACACTTTTCTTACTGGTTAATCATTTGGGGATTTCATTGCTGCAGTATTCTTCAGACCGAAGTATAACTCTGCAGGTGTAAAAAAAAAGGAGTCTGAAAATTTTTTCACCATTATTTGAGACCTATTCCACTGGATCCATCTCTTCACCCTTATCAAATTCATCCAGATCATTTTTCGGAAAAAATTTTGACCTCACCCACCCCTTTTCAGTTCACCCATCCTCATGGCCCATACTCATAGACAAGACCTAGAAGCTTGCTTTGACACCTTGCAATATGGTTTCCTCAAGACCCAAAAAGAAGTAAAACAACTCAGTTCCATTGTTGCCTCCATCGATACATCCATCAATACAACCATAAATACAACCATCCAGTCCTCAATGGAGGAAGTCAAATAAGAACTAACCACCCAGCTTGAATCTGTCTTTGCATCACTCTGCACCAAACTGAAGATCCCTACAGATGACCCTTTCTCTGACGGACCTCCAAAGACTAAAGGTGAACATTCCTCCCATTCCCATACCTTTCAACACCATCACTTTCAACGTGACCTAGGCCTTCCGCGGGTGGATGTGACCAAATTTGATGGCTCGGACCCCACTACTTGGGTAACCCAAATGGAACATTATTTCTCTTTATATGACATTACAGATGACTTGGTCAAACTCCGGTATGGTGTTCTCCATCTAGATCAAGAACGTTGGCAATGGTGACAATAGAGAAAAACTTCCCGTCAAGGGTATATTACTTGGACCCAATTTGTGACTGAGCTTTATGAACGCTTTGACACTGACACCAACCATTTGGGTCATTTGACAAAGTTGAAACAATCAGGAACAATATAAGACTTCATAGCTTCCTTTGAGCGTCTAGCTTTTTGAATAGAGGGCATGACTGATTCTTTCTTTCGAGAGTGTTTTATCAGTGGCCTCAAGGATGAGATTCAGGCCCATGTCCTCATGGATTGACCTTCGAGTTGGGTGGAGGCTACTAAAAAAGCTAAAGAAGCACAACAGGTTGTATCCTCTCAAAACCGTAAACCCTCCTTTATCCCTCGCCCTAAACCTGTAAATCCCACTACTCCCTCTGCCACATTAAAGATCCAAAAATTGACCAGGGATGAAATGGATGAATGCCAACTCAAAGGCCTTTGTTATAATTATGATGAAAAATATTTCCCGGGCCATAAGTGTAAGGAACAAAATATTTTTATGGCCATCTCTGAGGATATTTCGGAAGAGGATGTTGAAACTCCCCTTGTGTCTGAGTCACCTGAAATCACTGACATAACCCCTCCCTCAGACCCTCCCGAAGTGGAACCAATCATTTCCCTCAATGCTCTCACTGGCTTCTCCACCCGCAAAACCCTCAAGTTAATCAATTACATCAATCATTGGAAGGTCATCATTCTGGTTGATAGTGGAAGCACCTATAATTTTATTCGTCGCTGCATTTCCCAAGAAAATCATTGCTACATCCATGCCATCAACAATTTCCAAATCATGATTTCCAATGGTGGTTCCATGAAATGTGGAGGGTGCTGTGAAAATGTGTGTCTCCAAATCGGTGACTACCACCTAAAATCCACTACGTTTGCTATTGACATGGGTGGTTGTGACATTGTGTTGGGTGCAGACTGGCTAAGGACTTTGGGTCCCATTCTCATGGATTTTAAGGAATTAACCATGAAATTCAACCAGGAAGTCCACCAATATAAATTCCAAGGCATCACCATTGGTTCACCTGAGTTCATTAGTTCCCATTGCATGGAAACACTGCTCAAAAAATGTCATTCTGGTGTCATTGCTCAACTCCATGCCATACAAACAACAGAGACACCCCCGGTGCCGCAAGACCTCCAAGCCCTCCTTTCTAAACATTAGATGGTATTTTCCACTCCCCAAGGACTCCCTCCTTCCCGCGATGTTCATGATCATTCCATTCCCCTTGTAGCTGGAAGCCTTCCTGCCAATATCCATCCATATCGCCACCCCTTTTCACAAAAAAATGAAATTGAGAAAATGGTCCAAGAACTCCTTAATGTAGGTGTTATCCGCCCTACTATGAGCCCTTACTCTTCTCCTATAGTCGTGGTCCTGAAGAAAGAAGGTTCTTGGAGAATGTGTCCTGACTTCCATGCCCTCAACAAACTGACCATTAAAGACAAATTTCCCATTTCTGTCATTGATGACCTTCTGGATGAATCGAGTGGTGCCCAATTCTTTACTAAACTTGATCTTCACTTGGGCTATCACCAGATACGTATGAAAGAAGAAGACATTCCCAAGATGAACTTTCGAACTCATGAGGGTCACTATGAGTTTTTGGTCATGCCCTTTGGCTTGTGTAATGCCCCCTTCACCTTCCAAAGCCTCATGAATCATGTCTTCCATCCCTTTCTTCGTCATTTTGTCTTAGTTTTATTTGATGATATCCTCATCTATAGCAAAACCTGTACAAACCATCTTACTCATGTGGATCGAGTTCTCCATCTACTCTCTCAGCACCAACTTTTCCTGAAACAGTCTAAATGTGTTTTTGGTGCCTCAAAAGTAGAATACTTGGGTCATCTGGTTGGCAAGGATGGCATCAGGGTGGATCCGAAAAAGATTGAATCTATGCAATACTGGCCGCACCCAAAGACTCTCAAAAGCTTAAGTGTATTTCTGGGCTTAACAGGGTATTATCGCAAGTTTGTTAAGAATTATGGAAAGATTGCAGCACCTCTCACTGCTCTCCTCTAAAAGAACTCTTTCACTTGGACTCCAACTGCTGCTCAAGATTTCCAAACCTTGAAGATGGCCATGTGCACCACTCCAGTTCTGGCCCTTCTTGATTTGAAAAAGACCTTTGTGTTGGAATGTGATGCCTCAGGGAAAGGAATCAGTGTTGTCCTTATGCAAGAGGGTTGACCTTTGGCCTTCACCAGCAAGAAACTATCTAAAAGGAATCTGGGAAAACCCATCTATGAAAATGAAATGTTGGCTATTTTGCATGCCATTGATTTGTGGCGCCCTTATCTCTCGGGGAAACGTTTCCAAATTAAGACAAACCATCAAAGCCTCAAGTACTTTATGGAACAACACATTTCCTCCCCGGAGAAACAAAAATGGGTGACTAAGCTCTTTGGATATGATTATGAGATCATTTACAAGAAAGGCAAAGACAATGTGGTGGCAGATGCACTGTCCTAAAAATATGAAGAAGAAGGATCCCTTTTTTCTCTTTCCTTCATTGTACCAGATTGGCTCCAAGTTGTTCGCCAGGAATGGCTACAAGATCCCAAAAGTTTGCATCTAATCCAACAATTGCAGACCAATACTCTAGCTCCCCTAGGGTACTCTTGGCTCCAGGATGAGCTTCGATACAAAGGTCATTTGTATTTAAGTAAACAATCAAAGATTAAATCCACGGTACTTTCTGAGCTTCATGCTACACCCACAATGGGGCACTCCGAGTTCACCAAAACCTATGATAAGGTCAAACGTTCCTTTTTTGGGGATGGTATGAAACAGGACATCTGTAATTTTTTCACTGAATGTGATGTGTGTCAATGCAACAAGGGAGAAACAATCAAATCTACGGGCACACTACAACCACTTCTGATTCCACCTACTATTTGGAAGGATATCTCTATGGAATTTATTACTAGCTTACCCAAATCGAGAAATAAATCAGTCATAATGGTGGTTGTGGATCGCCTTTCCAGGTATGCTCATTTCTATGCTCTTCAACACCCATTTACTGCATCCATAGTGGCTCAAGTTTTCATGGACCAGGTCTTCAAGCTTCATGGCATGCCGTACTCTATTGTTTCTGATCATGGCCCAACTTTCACAAGCAATTTTTAGCAAGAACTGTTCAAGCTACAGGGCACCCAATTGCATCTCAGCACAACTTCTCATCCCCAGACTGATGGCCAAATGGAAGTTGTCAACAAGTGTTTGGAATCATATCTAAGGTGTTTTGCCTCTGAAAAGAAAAATCAGTGGGCTCAATGGTTACCCCTAGCTAAATGGCACTACAACACTTCCTACCATACAACTACACACATGACTCCTTTTGAAGCGGTATATGGACAGAAGACACCTTCAGTTCTCTCATACTTACCGGGTACCTCGAAGGTCCAGGCGGTTGACCAAACACTTATAGTTCGATAGGATATTTTTCGTACCCTCAAACAGAACTTGGTCATGGCACAAAATTGCATGAAGCAACAAGCAGATCAAGGTCGCTCTGAACGTCAATTTGCAAAAGGGGATCAAGTGTTTCTGCGACTGCAACCATACAAGCAAACTTCCCTCAAGGCCAAGCATTGTCAGAAGCTAGAGCCCAAATTTTATGGTCGTTATATAGTTCTCAAGTGTGTGCGACAAGTCGCCTATTAGTTAGCTCGTCCCAGTCATTCAAAGCTACATCCTGTTTTTCATGTTTCATGCTTAAATAAGGTGATTGGAACTAGGTTCCAAATTCAAACCAACCTTCCCGAGTTAGCTGAAGAAGGATCCATTTGGCTATAGCCAGAAGTAGTTTTGGACCAACATGAGTGTTGCCTGCGTAAGAGAACCATCAAGGAAGTGATAGTCCAGTGGAAAGATACAACTCCAACAGATGCCACTTGGGAACCAACTACCATTCTGTAGCAGTTTCCACATCTCAAGCCTTGAGGACAAGGCTATTTTTAAGGGGGCAAACATGTTAGGGTACTAACCCGCACATAGGTAGAGAAATATATTCGGATGTAATAAAGGTCAATATTAATAAGTCCTTTTAATAAAATAGAATAAGGCAGATGTAAGAAGACCTAATAGAAGCTTCCGCTTCTAGAAGGATCTTCCTCTAGATGCTTCTCTTGATAGACATATTTAGTATAAATAAGGGTCGAGGGTATGAAAACCCTAGCTTGAAGATTATT